>JAVYIG010000418.1:465000-606141 GCA_035222895.1 Strongylocentrotus droebachiensis
TCCGAAATCGGATCGTTGTGAGATCGTATATAGTCTTATACTTTGTGAAAATTATATTCAATAGTCATATAGTTTGTGAAATCATGGATTTATGAGTTATGTTGTATTTATGTTCGTTTATTAAATAATAACTAAGATTTATTATAAATATGTTTCAGTTTATATAAACTAGGACTATGCTTTGCCCCTGTGTTATGTACGAAAAAAAAGAATGGGAGTTTTGCGAAATAAATTCAATGAATACAAACAAATAGTGTGCGACCATTTTTTTTTAAAACTGATATCCGTATGAACATCCAACGGTGCTATTGTGTCTGTACTATACATGTCGCTGCACTTCCTCTATAAACCATTTTTTGTTGCTCTTTCTTTTATATCCCAATAAATGAGATAATTTCATTTCAAAGGTGAGTCCTATTTGTCACAGACTTACATATTAACAAGCAGGCCTCGTTTCAGTCACCATGTCCAAGAACATTGACTTCTATTAAGAACCCAGATGTACATATATCAGAGGACGAAATTGGAACTTAAGATTGCAATCATATATCTTTTTCATAAAACTCAAACGAGAAAGCAATACGTTTACTAGTTAATACAATACAGCTCAAAATTGTCGAAATCAACCCGACACACCTATATCTCTCATTCCTCCGCTCACAACAAAAGGTTTCCAAATGTGCCTCCAAAACTGTGACGAAGATAGGATATAATTAGAATATAAATCATCTATGTCTGACACAGGAATCAATTTGACGTGTCTCACTGATATGCTATAGAGGAAGCCTAAGATTTGCCAAATATTTTTTTTTTTTGCTGTGCTACAGGATTGGTGCATATTAAAATCTAAGTTAGTGCAGCGCAAATAAAATGCAGAACTGCTTGATGAAAAAATATATGTAATATTATGAAGCACAAAATAATAATAATAGCTCACATTTAAAATGCGCCTAATACTTTGTTTCTAGGCGCGGAACATATTATTAACCCGGTCATCGGATTCAGGCTTACCCGCAACACAATGTATGCACATTTTCCACTCCCTGGGGAGTATTCCAGCCAGTCGCCATTTTACAAGCGCCATTTGCTAATACAACCACATTAACTTTCGCATCCTACCGGGTACCCATTTTAACACCTGGGTGGAGAGTGGCAAATGTAGATCAATGTCTTGCCAAAGGACATTAGTGCCGCGGCGGGACTTGAACCGCGGACCTTGTGATCCACAGTCCGGTGACATATCCACTCGACCACTTTCCCAATATGTTGAGTAACACATTTACATATCAAGTGATACTAAATATGATTATGAGAGAAATAACATAACAAAGCCTCCTTTTACGTCTAAAATATGACTCTTCAAAGCAAATAACCCTAAACTGGTAACAATTCACTCAGAGATGGACCCCCCCCCCCCCCCCCACACACACACACTTTTTTTCTCGAGTCCACGTGGTGAATGCTCGTGTAAATGTCACTTGCCGCGTATAGTGTCAAATGCAATTGAAAATGCAATTAGTACTAATAGCCAACAGTAGACTCAATTTAGTATAAACAAGAAAATAAAAAGATAGAGACATTCAAGGAGGCACAATTTTTACCTCTGCAGTATGTTTTCCCAAAAGTAACGACTAACATGAGTAATTATACTTTCAATGGTTGTCGAACGATGAATATAATTTGTTTGTCTGTTTACAGTTTCTCTCTACTCGCACGATCGCGCGCTCTCTCTCTCTCTCTCTCTTTGTTTCTCTCTCTGTTTCTACACACTCTCTCTCTCTCCATTTTATCCACCGCATTCCTTTCTCTCGCCCCTAGCTTCCCATTCCCTTCATCAATTTGTCAACCTCTAATGAAAAGTATTTAGCTCCATACGACTATAAACGTGTTTACACAAAATATATAGATATAACAGATTCTTAGTAATGTATCTAATACCTGCCAAGGCAATTTTTTGCTACTTATAGCCTGTTCTTACGTTTATAATTTCCTCAGCCGGATCCCCTAAGTATCTAAATAATGGTTAGCAAAAATATTTTGTATAATTATCTTCCCCCCCCCCCCCCTTCCCCCTCCCCCTCCTCCCCCTCCTTCCATCTCTCTCTCTCTTTCTTGATCTCTCTCAAACACGAATACACACTCACGCACACACACTCACTCTTTCATCTCCCTGTTTACCTCTTCATCCTCCTCTCCTTGCTGTTCAGTCTCTCTCTCTCTCTCTCTCTCTCTCTATCTGTATCACCCTCTCTCTTTTTCTTTTTGTACCTCTTTCTCATTCATAACTTATACTCTATTATATTTCTCCTTTTGATCGCCGTCACTCCTTTTCAAGGCCAGAATTTCAAGCACTTAAAACATTCTATTGTTCGTATTGTACCATCTACCTTCGCATCTACATCTAAGCGAACGCGTTTCCGGGTATATCATTTTCATTTTTTAGTATTGACGCTAGAATTTTGGTGGAAAGCGATAAAAGCCCAAATAGCCTTTTGACTTGTGAAACTGATGTGTACATTCAAAATGAAAGATTGCTAGTAATTGATGCTTATTGGCTCTTGTTAGCCTCAAAAGGCCTTAGTTACACCGAGATACTGCGGGAACTGAATGCAATTTCTTGTCGACTCGCCTAGCCTATTAGTGACATTCTTCACAATACCAGTGGTTTGCAGCTTTCTCCTTTCATGGGTCTCTATACCATGCAAACGTGCTCTTCATTTTACACACACATTGCCCCTAATGTCAGTTTGAACCTTAACCTTTAAATTGTTTGGATTTCTTTAAAGTGTATTTCTGCCCGGTATTGAAGAAGGCCGACTTTGCTGGTTACACTATGATCTTGCGATTAAGGTTTCCTCAACTGGATCCTCAGTGTTTTCTCTCACAATACTTCCGCTTCAACATTAGTGCTTTAATTTTAAAAGTAATAATGACTTTGAATCCAATCTAGAATTATAGGAAAACCACTATTGAATATCAAAGGATATCCCTGAACAACAGCAAAATTAAATGTGGTTCAGGTCAAGGCTAAATTGTATTTGTAATTCTAATTCTAATTCTAATTTTAAATGCTTTAATACAGGGACCACCTGTTTCCCGTAGGCAATGGGCTAAAATGCATTGCCATCGTTTCTTCAAAACTCACAAAAAGGTATATATTCTCTCTCTAGTACTTCAGCATGTGTTGTACTTGTGCTAAAGGGATCATTTTTAATTATTTATTTCTAATCTTTTGTCAGGGTAGCCCATTTACCAATAAGTAGTGGTCTTCCATGTGGCCCTGAATAAACATGAAGATATTTACATCAAAAAGCATAACATTTATACAGAACAGTTAAAAAAATAATACTCGTTTGCAAAATAAACATATAACATTAACCTAGTTCAACAGTAATGTCAATAGGAAAATATTGATTAAGTCGCTATTATGTAAATAAAAACCTGACCAAACATGGATTAAATGAAAGTAAGGTACAATAACCTTTCATAAGGGCCAAAGGTTCAATTTGTCATTTAAGAGTCATTTTCATTCTCAAGCAAGAGATGATGCAGTACACACATATAAACGACTGATTACTGCATGAGCTTATTTTAAACGAATAACCCTTTATGAAATAACAATATATTGTTGCGAACAGCTAACTACAATGCAGCGATAATGCTTACAAAAGTAATTAACGTCAGCAGTGCCGAAAACTAATTTGAATGCAAGGGCAAATGCGGATGTTAGTACATGTACCTTTACATCACGACGCATGAAATTGAACATCGCTGTAAATTATCGTCACAACTCACAAGCAATGGAATGGGAAAACATATCTTATGTCAAGATGAAATATTAATTTGTCTTTCTTTGAGGCATGTTCGATATACATAAATTAACAAGACAATCAAGCATTGTGTGTGTAATAAGTAGCTATACCGTCGAAGAATATTTAGCCTCAACCATGTTCAATTGCCCTGTAAACACGTAGCAGCACTACCAGACAAGTTGCAGATATGGTTGAGTGAATTTTTAAGCATTTATGTACTCACTCCGACCGGCACACGTGATTAACATAGTGGTTTGAAATGGTAACATCGCATGCACTATTGATTTGTCCATTCTTCATCAATAATCTGAATATTTATGGCACTACAACCCCGCTCAGAAGAATAGTTGTCCTGTCATCATGTTACTCATGCCGTGACATGGCACTTCCTCTCATGTTCGGAAATGAAAGTCAGAAAGAGTATATGCATCAATACCATGAGAATAACTCATATGAAATTCATTTCTTAATCGGAAAAAACGCCATTTCATTATACTTTACCGTACGTATCCGCTATTGAACATAAAGAGTATATGCATCTATACCATGAGAATAATTCATATGAAATTCATTTCTTAATCGAAAAAACGCAATTTCATTATACTTTACCGTGCGTATTCGCTATTGAACATAAAGAGTATATGCATCAATATCATGAAAATAATTCATATGAAATTCATTTCTTAATCGAAAAAAAAGCCATTTCATAATACTTTACCGTACGTATTCGCTATTGAACATAAAGAGTATATGCATCAATACCATGAGAATAATTCATATGAAATTCATTTCTTAATCGAAAAAACGCCATTTCATTATACTTTACCGTGCGTATTCGCTATTGAACATGATGATATTGCGTGCCCCGTGTCTCCATCTCTTCATTTCTACAGCTTGCATAATGGCCTATGACCTCTTTCTGCAGGGAAAACGAGTGTAAGAAGAATGTTAGCGCAATTTCATAATTAGTGACTTCTGAGTGAAAAGATCACAAAGAAAATGTTTCACATACGGTTTTCAATAAAATAAAACTGTTCGATGCATGTGATAATCATACGGAGCAGTGTAAGTACTTGTCAAATATAAGTTGATATGGAATACAGGTTGATCCAGTGATGAGACGACGCCCACCTTAAATCGTCATCATTCCAGATTTTTTGTCCCCGTCAGATTATGCCTTCAGAAAAGAAGAAAAAAACATAACAACCAGTTTACTTGTACATCCTATTCATGAATACAACTTTAAGTGTTGGAATCGAAGTTATACAACAAATATATCGCGTCGGCTGAAGTTAGCAACAATCTAAATATTCAAGAATGCTATAAAACATTTATTATGGAAGATTTTCATTAGGATCGTTGCAATGAATTTTTTTAAAATTCTTTTATCACATCGAAAAGTTCACGGTTTACAGGAAACCTACACCCCCCTTCCCACTCCAGGGTCGAAGGGACCGCATTCCTCCTTACCAAAATCTCCGATAAAGGACAAAGTCCGTTCCGTATTGACTTTCACATCGGAGAGGGGTGCTTTCAAAGGGAGGGAACAAACATGCATACGCGTATAAACATCAACAAATTAACTCTTTATAGGGGAAGCCAGTAAGCAGTTTAATTGTAAAATATTTCAAAAAATAACGTTCGAATTTTTTTAATCTAAAATCCATGAGCGCTGCGCCCTCACGTACCGTCTCTAAAACATTTACCTTGGCTAAAAACAAACAATTCAAGCTGAAAGCATCTTTCCACAAACCCAGGATCATCTTACTTCACTTCTTGATTTGCCAGCGCCTATTCGACAAACAAGATAAACGGGCAGAAATATGAGATTGAAGAATCCGCATTTTCAGGGCAAACATATCGATTGATGATGGAAATGACCTCACGCTCCAATGTATGTGGCACTTTGTTGACAAGAGGTTTGTATATTGAGAATCTTCGTTGAAGGTCAAAGATAATAATATTCCGCCTTTCACCTATGTTTTCTTAAATCTGATGTCAAATGACGTTCGATTTTGATACAATTGATGTTTGTCTAGGGTAATCTACGAGGCATCAATCATTTGTGTTTTAGAAAGGCTATGATTGGTTGGCGTATCAAATCGGAGTTTTTTTTTAATCCTCTCGGCATCTAACAATACACAGATATACTTGAAATTTAATCAGCATTGTTTCAAATAAGAACTGACGCTTTGGCTCCCACGTGGATGTATAGAATACATTATACGGGCAGGATCAAGGGGGAAAATCGGCAAATGACTTTGATAATTTATTATAGCTAGAAATGCTCTGATATTGCCTTTGGCGATGGCATGCAATGGTGTATACAGTATAGGATGGAACCGGTGAATGCTCCAAGTTTTAAGATACCCCATATCTCCATTCCCCCTCCCAAAATAAATGACTAACCATAATATAATACGTGATCACCCAACCTAGTGATCTCACACATCTCAGCAGTGTTCGGAGAGCTCTTTAATAAGGTGCTATGCCGGGGCTGTATTTAAGCGTATCGTAATTGATAATAATCATTACTTCGAATGTTTCCAAGCATTGAATTTTTATAAATTGTCCAATTAAAGTTTCACCTTTGCAATAATGAAAATAAAGTTAGTTTGTAAAATCTTCGCACAGCTACTTTAAAACCGATTCGGGTCTATTATTCCCATTCCTGTTAAATCACAATAAAAGAATGAGGCTCAATCAAAACGCGTTTCTTGTCTGCAAACTAGAACATCTTCTTCAGCTGTTCAGCTTATCGCGATGAATAATTCCCCATTATACATATAACGTGGTAAGTGCATGATTTGTCTATGTTTCCAATCACCCTATAGTATTTTTGAAATATGAAATATCAGTACCAATGTAGGCCCTAGTTGAAGCTAGATTCATACATGTATATATTTGCGTAAATTTGCATTATCGACCATGAATGCAATTTGAGTTTGTAAGTTCAGTGAAGAAAAAATATAAGTCAATGCATTTTTAAGAGGTAAAATTATTGGTATCCATGTAATACCACCACGTGCATACAATTTGCATAAATTAGCATAATTGACTATGAAGATGTGATTTGAAATGATGACTTTTGTGGAGAATAATAAAGCGCTAGACCTGATAGGTTCCTGTAGAAAGTTTGGTGCTTTGTCTACTGTGTATCTAAAGCTGAACAACAATACGGATCTAAGGAGTTTGCGAATATCGCTTTAATTTTCGATAAGTTTGGACTCGGGATTTACTGTCAACTCTTTTCTCCGGGTCTATTCTCCATCTCTCTTAAAGAAACTATGTCTCTTTTGTAGCCAACATAAAATTATGTAGAACTTTGCAGGAATTATGAATATGTCATGTATGTCCTATCTGTGAAATTTAAACGTTAGCAGTGTCCTAATATTCAAATTATGCAAGGAAACCCGTTTAATTGCTAGACTTCACTGTCAGACACTATTGAGTGACTGACTGGCTTTTTTCTTCTTTGTTAATAACATACATAAAATGAGCTGTAAAGGGTACATAGCATTTGTCTACATCAATAACCCACTTCTTGTAATGGCCAAAATTAAGCTGATTGAATCTCTGCGCAGCATATAACGTACGACCATTCGGTACAATGGTCTGAAAATCAGACCATTACTTACTGGCTCTTTAGCTCTTAAGTCGATTCAACAACTAATAGTCGTTATTTTTCCACTTAAAATACATTTTCAAGCCCCCCTTTTTAGGGAAGTTCTAAATTAGTATTATCTTTCAAATGCCGTTGGAATTTAACCTTTTCATTTGTTTTGGTCTGCAAATGGGACATAGTACCTCTAATACGAAGAGATATAAAGTTGAATATACTATGTTGAATGATGGTTTTGATGGAGGCGAATTCGCATAGAAATTTGGTTGGTCTAGAAATAGACACTGTACAGTCACCGGGAGAGTCAGGCACAGCGATGAAGTACATTTCAGAAGAACGATCGATAGAATTGCGAACCCGAAAAGAGTGATGTATAGAGTACCACCCGCGGTGTGAAGAAGTACCAAGGCATGTGAATTCTGACGAAATAAAAGAAAGTTAAGTCTATGATGAGGAGGCGTGAGACGGCACACAGGACAGACAGTAAAGAAATCAGAGTGCGCGAGAAAAAAAGGAAGAAATAAAAGAAGAGTTTCAATCAATACAATCTCAATCATGCAAATAATTTCCCATAAGATGAACAAATGAACAAAAAAAGAAAACATTTTGGGGAAGAACAAAAACTTATGCAAGTGCTATTGAACGTCTCTGCCGAAGGATGACGAAAGCTAAAAGAAAGTTAGAAAGATTTTTTTTTTTAAAGGGAATACAATCAATGCATTTTTCTTTAGGTAAAAGCATTTAATCATAGCTGTATGCTAGACGGATGTTTGTCAGTTTATAAGAGGAAACTAGGAGTGGTCAAAACAAAATGTAACGCATGAGTTCTTACGAGGACTTGATAGAGACTTGCCTGAGAGTAAATCGATGTTCGAATGCAAAAGAACGAATATGTTCCACCTTTAGCCTGACGTCATCACATAGTCTACCCAGCTCCGGTCAAGGTAGCGAAGTCAACATGACCAAAGGGCTTTGACCCATCTTCATATTCGAATAACATCCCATAACCCCATCTTTCTTTCCTTCTCTTTCTCTCTCTCTCTATTTCCCTCTCATGCTCGTCATCTTTCTCACTGTCTTTCTCTTTCTCTCCCTCGCACACACAAACGCCATCTCTCAGTCTCTTTTTCTGTTTATTAATCATATCAAATTCCTTCTCTTGTCTCTCTTTCTCTTTCTCTCTTTCCTTCTACCTGCCTCTTCCCATTCTCTCTCTCTCTCTATCTCTCCATGCTCTAAATGTAGCGTAATCTCTCATTCTCTCGTTCGCTTTCTGATTATCTACCTGTAGGTACGTTTCTCTTCCTTCTCCCGTCTCCCACACACTCTCTCTCTCTCTCTCTCTCTCTCTTTCTCTCTCTCTCTCTTTCTCTCTTATTGTGTATAACATCCTTTTTCCACATCCCTTTCTCTTTGCCTCTGTCACAACTCATGTCCCCCCCCCCCTTTTTTTTTCTTCCTGTTTTGTTTTACATGTCTAGTTCAATCTTACTATTTCTAGTCAGTTATTAGTTTCCTCTTTTTCACATTATTTCATCGTAAAATCTTATCTCTCCCTTTCCCCATTTCCATATATTTTCTATTTCCACATCTAGATCACTCATGTTCATTTCCTACTTGCCCTTCATTTCATTCTATAGTCTTCACTTTTTTACCTATTTTCCTCTGGTTCATACTTCTTCCCTCTTTTTAATATGACCGAAGGTGTGACTGGTTTGAGATGTCACCGGATGCCTATAGAGTACCTTTCTGTCTTCCTGCGCTAGGGTGGAGCTCGGAGGATATGCAAATAGTCTGGCGCAGGTGTGCTTGCCTTATAAAATGAAGGTATGGACCGAATAAATCATTTGATAAAATCGAAGATGGCAGTTAAAGTGTCATTAACATTCTGAGCAGTACGGATAAAGCAATCAATACGTGTGTTAAATAACAATGTCAATAGTTTTAATGATGTAAGCAAGCATTTCCTGAGTCCTAAACAACATCTTTGCAACATCATTGGCTTATTCCATACATTGATTTCATATATGTGTAATTTATCTATTTCTTTATAGGAAGAGTTTACTGTCTGAACAAAATAGGATCAGTAGTAGCAGTAGTAGTAGTAGTAACATTAATTGTAGTAATTTTTATATTAGAAGTTGTATTATTATTATTAGTAGTAGTAGTAGTAGTAGTAGTAATAGTAGTAGTAGTATTAGTATTAGTAGTATTAGTAATATTAGTATCAATAGTATTAGTAGTAGTAGTAGTATTAGTAGTAGTATTAGTAGTAGTATTAGTAGTATTATTATTAGTAGTAGTAGTAGAAGCAGTAGAAGTATTAGTATTAGTAGTAGTATCAACATTATTAGTATAAATCGAAGTAGAAATAGTAGAAGACTTAGAAGTAGTAGTAGCACTGCCTACTGCAGCATTGACTGCTAAAATTTTCTTCATTTCGTTGATTTCTCTTTGACTTGGCCTTTGAAATGTTTGATCAACACTCTTTTCAGTGTATAATTAGAATAACTATATATATCTTACATAATCACTGCTTCATGCGAAACGAACGATTCATTTTGTTTGTTATGTTATTATACAAAATAATCGAACTGGATTACAGATCGATTATTTTTCGAGCTCGACTTCTACACTGGGATGGAAAGCGTAAACAATAAATAATATATGCAATCTTGGTGGATTGCTTTTTTATGCGTGCACACGTCGTTTCGAAATCTCGATCACTAGACATGAATAAACTACTGAACTAGTCATGATCATGCTTTCAAGCGTAGATTATATCAGATATATATACATATTCAATAGTTAAAATGTGTGCTGCTAGTGTTGGTGGTGGTGGTGGTGATGGTAGTTGTGATGATGGTGGTTGTGTCGTTGGTGGAGGTAGTGGTGTTTTTGGTGGTGGTGGTGGTGGTGTTTTTCATGACGTTTAGTGCTTTGTTATAATTGTTGGAACCCTCATCCTGGTTTTATCATTAATATTTTGTTTTTACTACCAATATATTTTTGAAAAATCAATATTTAGGCAACTGAGGCAGATGGGATAGTTTCTTCGCATTTATCACGCATACCTTATACTTGTTGCTTAATAGTTGTTCCTTTATATGCCAGCATATTTATTTTGTCTCTGGAAGCATCACATATTCACTACCAAAATATTTTTTTTACTCAAGTAATAACAACTTTTAAACGCTCATTCGATAAAAAAGTTGTTTGTGAGCCAAAGTTGATTCTACTTTGACATAAATCAGTTGCTTTCTCGAAAGAACTGCTGACAGCATACGTAACGTCTGACCCGACCGGTTGAGTGCATTATCTGAATAGAGTTCCAATCCCAAACGGGAAACAAATGCATGCGATTCACATAAGCGTGAAATTGGAACGATACATTACCCCTTGTTCACTCCGGCGATACCCGGTCCTCCGGAACTAATGTTCAATTTGCGTATTGACTCCATGGCCAGGAACATAATTGAAAGTGATATATTTAGGCGCCATCCAAACCGCGATACGATGAGGACATTAGCTGCAAATGATGCCCGGGCGAGGTCGTAATGTGGGATGGTAGTATCGTGTTGCATGCTTGACTTATCTCGAATGTGAAGGGGGCACTCGTTATCTCAATGTACATGTATATGACCTTGATTTCCAGATGCCAGTTTTTGTAAAATTGTCCATATGAAAGTACGGGTACCTGAGAAAGCACCACATCATATAAATGAAAGCGTTGGGGAAAGAGTGAGGCAAAGTACGAGTAAATCTTATAAATATTTACCTGGTATTATCTTAATAACCATTCGACATTCAACAATGCATGCAAGTTTATCGGTTCTTTTACCTGCTCATACGAAATCACTGGACGTATTCTTTAGGTACCATTCGTTCATCAGTCATGTTGCAACTGGGTAAGTTCAATCAATCCCCCCCCCCCCCCAAAAAAAAAAAAAAAAAAAAAAAAAAACACACACATAGAGGAAGAGCGTTTGCATCATTAAAACCGTGATGTGAAATAGCATTTATATTAATGGAATCCATTTGGTATATATCTGTCGGGAAAGTCCGGGGTAAGCTGTGAAGTCATCTAGAAAATATGCTTACAGTTTTAATACATCAGTAAAATGGTCTTTTCCAATGCAAAATCCTATGATTTAAGTATACAGCAATCTCTATGAGATATAAACACATCGGCATCATTCCCTTGACATGTATTCAATGTAATAGTCAGAAATATAGTCGTTAAGTTAGTATTCATTACCAAATTAGTATGTATACATATAGTTAACATTCTTTCGAATGTCAGATATTTCAAACAGGCACAGAACTGTACAATATATAGCATGCATACTTAAACTACCGTATATGGCTATCATCGGTAGATATGAACATATCGCGACACTGAACATACATTATTTAGGCGAACAATATTATAGTAATAATGACTGCTATATACGCCGAAGGGTGATATCACGATGTGACCTCCCCGAGAGCCTATAAAAACAACTATGCCTCGAATATTAAAGCAGTCATTATAACTTTTATATCCCGAAAAGGGTCATAGAATACATGTGCGACTTACCAATCATGGTGCTCAAGTTTGTTTACGCTATCGAGACCTAGTCTTAGGGTGTCTGATCGCGCACCACTCGAGTTTGTGTGCACGCATATACGTAAAATGCCAAAACCGGTCGATAGTCTTTTGAAAAGTACCCTAGGGCGTTTTTCAAAAGACTATTCACCGTTTTTAGCATTTTACGTTTCTTTACGGGGAGGGTTAAAGTGACGAGTAAAATTTCGACCAATCAGATGGCTGGATTTCTAAAGCGAGGTATATAATAATCTCTAAACAATATTTAGATGTGGTAATCAAATCAATCAGCAGATATAAGAAATAAAGATTCAGCTAGCTTTTATTCTGTAGACGAGCAGCATTCATCTTACACGCATTACAGTGTGAGATATTCTCCTCAGCAGATAAGAACACATGGTAAACATTCAATACATATTTTAAGTTTGAATTCATTCAATAGCTATTATTCCATAGCTAAACAATAGAACCAAATTACTTAATTTTATTTATTACGATTTGTAAAGAGTGTCTACTCCTCTGCATTATGCGCTAGTAAAATACTATGTGATGTTATTGATTATTCAAGAGTGATTAGACATTCGGCAAATGTTTACAATATAGGGAGATTTCCGTTAAGCAAAGCACCATTAACCAGACAAGTCGTTTATATATACTTACTCAATGCCCCATGCGCTCTTAATCATTGGCGGAATAAAGAACTGTATCGACGAATACAATTCATTGAAGGTGGTATTTATGATTCATAATATTTAATGGAGTACAAAAACAAAATTGTTGATGGATGGTATTTGGACGAATCAAACTTTCTGGATATACTTGTACGTGTGTTTTATTATACGTGACTTGAGCTTCATATTCGATGATTGGTGTTATGTAGCATGGCTATCGACACAAAGGGTAAAGGCAAAGGCAGAAGCAGCCACCCCCTATAATTATGAAAAAGTGCAAGAGATCATGTTTCTAGATACATGCCAATTCTTATATCTTCTCATGATCGAAAAGAAAAGATATCATCTGTACTTTTTTCATGGGAGGATATTCCTCGATTTCACATTTTCTTTCTCCTTCACTCACCCTCTCTTCGTTCACTTCTTCTTCTTCTTCTTCTTCTTCTTCTTCTTCTTCTTCTTCTTCTTCTTCTTCTTCTTCTTCTTCTGCTTCATCCTCTTCTTCTTCTTCTTCTTCTTTGTCTTCTTCCCCTCCTCTTCATCTCTTCCCTACAATCTGCATCTTACCTATTGTGAATCGTTTACAAATTTACTGACGTAAATTTATTGCTTGGGGCAGATTTAAGCGTTCGAAATGTTAAAAAGAAAAACTAAACATTTGTTGATGTACAGATAGGAAAATATTATATCTTCTTTTTGTTATAATTCATCGTAGAATGAGACTGCAGGTGTCTGTAAACATGTACAAAGGAGATTTATTATATATTATGAATCAATCTCCCATCGCAATTCATGAATCAAATTTGATATTGAACAAGGATATGGTATCAAAATAGGCGATATATACACATTCCTAATGAGAGCACATCATAGTCACCAACCCTAGACGGAATCTAGAGAATTAAACAGTTTCACTGAAAGCTTAAGTTTTGAAAGGTGTAGAATGATACACCATCAGTGCTAATACGTTCTTTTATTGAACAGAGGGAAACCCCTCCCCTCCAGCACCCGACCACTGGTGTAACTGCACTGTCTATCATAGCCATCAAATTTATTGTTGTGATACAAACGAAAATAACATGCTTTCGTTATTTAAAACCGAGAAATTTCTAAGCAAGCAGCTTAGGGAAATCCCCTTTCATAAACCACGTGGGTGCTCCCCTGCCCTCGTTACGAAACTAAGAGATGACACGAACGATTGTCGGTATATTTGGTCCGGTAATCTCCTCTGAATTGTCTTGGGAACACCCTGATAGGCGTAGGAAGCAGAGTGCGGAATGGGTGCCCTGGCTCTTGGAATAAAAACAGATGTATCAATACTTTTGCTTGAAATATTTAAGAATGTAACCTCTTCATGGAGATTTTTCCCCTAAGCAAACCCTTTAGCATGTTTTTGTAATTATTGAGTCCAAAAATCTTTTACAAATAAGTTATGTGCATTTAAATAGCCTTCCAAAGCGAATTTGTAGGTTAAGCTCTTCTCGCGGCCTGAAGTTGATACCTGATCTATAATCTCATCGACGGTGTTGATCCTTTGCCGACATAAGAACAAAAATGAAAGTTAGCGAAAAGGGCTCTTTAACTACTGTTCAAATGTCAGATGAAGGCAAAGGGAAAGGCGTAGTTGAAACTCAACTTCCACCGTAACGTCGCAAAGTTATTAGTAAATCGCGATGTTCAAACCGAGGTTTAAAAATCACCAAGTTTGTTTTTTCTTCCTTTTTTCTGAATGCAGAAATCAGTAGCTGGAATATATGTCGATATCCTTTAGAAAAGATACTTGCTCTCACAGCTAATTACCATATTGATCCACATCGGGAAATAACAACAATTTACATAGTCTACATCATATAGATTGCAACCTATTTTCCTAACCTCTTTATCACTCTCTTGTTTCTACTCGTGATGATTATTATTATGGGGATTGATATAATTATCTACAAACCCATTTCGCCTAATATATCCATTGAAGCGGGACAATCTTCCTCTTAGTCTGTCTCAAATTTATCCAGGATAAACGACATAACATTTCCGGGGATCATAAAACTAGATCTCAGTATTTAAACCTGGTAATATACTTCAAAATACGTGTCACGTATCGCCATGCTCACAAGAAGGCCAAACACAATGACTTCTATACTGTTTTTCTCAGCCAGAAGCAATATTTGAGAGATGAAAAAAGAGATATAATGTAAATTGTAGTTTTCATAGAATCCATTGAGGAGACAGCAGTAAATATTCAAAAGCTCATGACCATTAAGAGTAATGCGCGGTCCATAGCTTGAAGCTTTCAAAAATATCCACAGAAAGTTTCGAGTGCTTTACAAATATATGGAACAACAGACGGCTCAATGCATTCCAAATTATATAGAAGTTAAACTAAAGAATCCTGAAATGCCTCTCTAAAAAGGTCAACATCGATTAAAATACCGGAATAACTAGAGGCGCATACAACGATGACTGACATCAGTCTGGCAGCCATGATCTCAAGAAATGAAATATTAAGCCTACTCAATGATTGATCACGAAGCAAAGATGGTCACATAAACTGAGTCAAATATGCATACAAGGATCCCATCACGAGATTCATTTCCCGTCATCTTTTCATCTTTGCGAGAATAGATTAAAAAGAGATATGAATGCAAATGATGGATTGGGTGATGGTTGAATAAAGCAATAGATTATACCCCGTCTCTGTATCCCTTCTATCTCAAGACGTTTCTCATCGGAAATCTGATTTATAAGTTGAATCGAGGGTGACCGATCAGAGCATGTATCGCCATACTAATGAGATAGCAGGTTGGCAGGCTGTTTGAGGAATGGGAATTTCATGAGAAATGAGGATTAGTTCCGCAGGGATAACAAGAAGATTGAGTTTTCCTCAGGATTTCAACGAAGTTTTGCGTATAACAAACGGGTTCTATGGATTAGATACCGATAGACAGGAAATAAAGAGAGAGAGAGAGAGAACTAGAAAGAGAGAGAGAGAGAGGGGGAGGGGGTTGATTAACAAACATAAAGAGCACCGGTGAAAAGGAAGAAGGAGTAGAAGAACACTACAAGCCCCCATCACACCAAACTAGTTCTCACTACGTTCTGGAATCCTCCTAGAAATTCGTAAAACGGGTTGTGATCGTGGTAGAATGTGTAATTGTCTATAATACGATCCTAGATCGTTCATAAACAGTCCTCAATACGTCCATCTCGTCTGTACCCCGTCCACAATCAGTTCATATCAAGTTCAGATCGGGTAAATTTGCCATTTCCAAGCATACTAAACTGTCCGTAGTCAGTTTAAACCCATTCTTATTAGCTTGAAACTTGTTCTAACAGTAACATAGGGACAGGATCGTAGACATCTTTGGTATAAATACCAAGGTGCAAAATAAACAACCAAATAAGCGGTTTAAAGGTAAAGACCAGTTTTGGAACCCCCCCCCCCCCCCCCTTCTCTCAAAAAATGAAATGGAAGCTCTTATTACCAATCATGTGAAAGAATATGTTTTGACGAATACGTGATCATACAATTTTTGCCGAGAAACCTTCCACTAATTGATATATATTTGGTAAATGATTATATTTATTTGGACCTGATAGATATAACGCACGTGTCGCGCACGTGTGCGTAGTCCACGTTCTCGTCGTGCAAATCTAAAAGTCCCCATTGACATCTCTTTTGCGACGGGTATAATCACGTGTTGCGCTTTAGATAATACAGAGTCAATCTCCATCGTCCAACTATGATACAAGGTTTTCATCAGAATGAAACTCCCACACACATCTATTTCTGACAGCCCACTTCCCTAGTCATTGAAATGAACCACACGGCATATGTCTGACATTTCAATCCCTCCAGAATTCAAATATTCTTATTTGTTTGTTTTGTTTTTTTCCTGGGTATGGGGGTGGGGCGTCTGATTTCATGACTATTTCGTTGTATTTCACCTATTTTTACTCTGAATTGAACTAGTCTAGATGACAGTAGAAAGGAGAGAGTATAATATCAAGCTGACGAAAGTATTTTTGTACATGCACGTAGCAAAGAGTCGTCGACCTGGGGGTGTTTCATGAAGCTGTTCGTAAAGTTACGCATGACTTTACGAACGACTTGTATACGAAGTGCCAGATGGGATGCCCAAAGCTTTTCCTGATGTTTTTAACAAGCTGGGACTATATTTCCAATAACCTCAATTAAAATTATGGCAAAAAATATACTTTGCATTAAAAATGTTTGTTATAATAAGAATGTTAATCTAAATCTGCACAGTTCAACTTTAGTTGATGCAGTTACAAATGATTGAGCATCCTATCTGGCACTTCATATACAGGTCATTCGTAAAGTCATGCGTAACTTTACAAACAGCTTTATGAAACACCCCCCAGGTCTACTTCTAATACGTATGAAGGATATTGGTATTATGCACAATTTGATTGTTACATTCCTCGGGTAAGTTAAGATGTAATCCCTCATCTATATCTGAAACCTTCTTACACGAGCAGGCTGTACTGATCTTATTCAGGGCATCATTTTCACGAAACCATCCTAAGTACAAGTTCGCCGACATCTCACTGGCACGTGCGTAATGTCTGGATTACATTTGCCCCGGGCGCCGTACGATAAATTAGTCTGCTATTTTGGGGGCATCGTAGGTGGCTACGGGCTACGATGTTTGTGTTTACATTGTCTACGAGCATCGTGCCATTTTTTGTATTGGCCCTCGGGGGCAGGCCCGGGCAATTCCGCACAGAGGCTGTTCGGAGGTTGTACGAAAATCATGCAATTTTAGTGCAGTAGCCTTGCAGTCTCCGCAGCATCCGCAAGGAAATCGTACGGAGCCCGTGCAGCTTCCGTGCAAAGGTTGCGCGGAGAAGGCGCGGTGACCGGCCAGCGTTATTTTCTTCTGCGGCACATATTGGGGCTTTAAAAAAAAAAAAAAGGTCTTGATTTTACCCTAACCCTAACCCTAACCCTAACCCTAAACTTTCCCATAGGCTCAACACGCACCTAACCCCAATCTGTGCCGCCCAGAAAAAATAACGCGACCGGGCAGCCGCCGTGCCGTTTTAAGCATTTTTTGTTTGCCTATAATGTTCACCGAAAAATCGTGCGTTAGCTGCACGGTCAGCGTGAGTCCTCCGGGCGATGCCCGTGCGGGGAATGCGCAATGACACCTACGACATGTCTACGGACTACGGGCTTATGATTTTTCAAATTTGTATAACTTCCTGCGAAACAAAATAGTAGAGGCCGCGGAGCCCGTGAATCCGTACGAAAATCTCACGGTCACACGGAAAAGGGGATACGGGCAGGATACGGGCTCTGTAGACTAATCTCAGGCTAAATGTAATCCAGGCATAAATTACTCTTAATAAACGCACATCAATGGCACGTCGGCAAACTCGTACATAAAGTTTTTTTGAAACGATGCCCAGATATATCTAGGTGCATCAATCTATCATCCGCCATTATCCAATCCGTATGAAGGCTTGCAGTTAATTGAATTTATTATCTTTTCGTTTCTATAAACATCCGAGTTTTGATTGAATCAAGGAGATTGCTATCGTAATAAGATCTGTCAAATTCAACCTGATCCAGTCCTTCAGTTCAGATAAAATATTCATTGCAAATGCTGTTTGATTGAACTGAATTATCCGCACTTTACAATGATATACACAACTTTTACTTAGTCTTTAATGCGCTAATGATCATCATCCTTTGTTTTGTTTTCTCTTTACCTCTTCAGAGGGACTTTATTAATCCATTTCAAAATACAAAGACTATTTACATCATCCTTTGTTGATTTAATAGTTTTTGCAATGATAATATCGGAGTATCACTCAACCTAAAACCAAAACATGGCTGCTTAATGAGTGTAGCAGGAATTCGAATAGTTCTAAATTGTGCCGGGTCATATATGCGTTTTATTGTTTTTGTTTGGAAACCTCCTACTGCTCACTGTTGCAGCATGATTTCATACTAGCCTACGGTGAGCACAAAAGAAAACAAATCATCTTTTTCCATTTAAAACATACTACTGACAAGTCATCTATGGCATACCCTGACACGACACCATCACCTGATGGTCAAACCACGGACCAGCACTGTTTATTATCCAAACAGGTTTGCAATGACCCAATAGAAACACCACATGGCACAACCAAGTTATCTTCCTTGGAATCGCTACGTCATATGTGGTACTCAGCGGACATGTAGAGATAATATGCATGGATCTTCCTATCCCTTCCACTTCAATCATGATTTATTGGATCATATATCATATCATACATGAGATTTACTTGCATTAAAGCAGTAGCTGAAATCGAACCGAAATGCATGCGAGTGAAATATAAATTACGATCATGCTCCATTTTTCAAAATATACAAGTTAATTCATCCAACATGAACAGGTATACTAGACTTTATTCGCGTATTGAGTTTTTAAAGGGAAAATCAGTACAAATCTGTTATAAACATTTTCTATACTGATAATGCGCTTTGGATAAACATGCTGTTGAAGATTCAGTACCTTGGTTACCAAAGACACATCGACGATACCTGTATCTAAATGCCCTTATGCCACAAGTGGCTACCCGACCAATACACACCTTTTGAAAGGCAATTGTAGCATCTACTTAAAACGATTATTTACATCCACAAAGCGTTTGGTGTTTATTATGAGACGCATGATATTGGAGCAAGGACGTCATACAAGACAGTTGAGACTTGAAGGGCTGAGTGACAAGAACACAATTCAAGCGATGTGTTTTTGTCTGAATGACTGTTGTTGAAGTAGGTTATATCAACGTAAGCTATTGAGAATTCCTCTTTAACAAGATGAATAAGGTTTTCTTTTCTGGTTAGAGCCAGCAGGGGTAATAATATGATTGCAGAGCCCTCAGGGAGAACAGTAGTAATACTGATGAGGCTACCCTGGGTAAACAAGACATATTGTTATATCATTATTATTATAATAACTCCATAAAAAGATAATGATACGATTTAAACCCCTTCAGACTCCTAATGATAATGGCATATAAATGACAAATCTAAAACAGAAGTTTAGTCGTGTGGAGATTATTTTCCCCTACGCTCATTGAGTGTCCAAAGATTCTTTCCACACTATAATTCAAGGGCGAACAACAGTCTGCTTAAACGAGTATATGGATGTCGCCTTTGCTGAATAGGCTAAAAAGTAGACACACCCACAGCGGTTATCGGGGGAGGGTGGGATACAGTCGTCAGACTCGTTGTCTCCTAGAAAAATTTCTAGGGGAAATCAGTTGACATATTGAATAATTGAATAAATGCATGAAGACAACATAGTATCGAGTGTAATGGCATATGCGATGTTTTACCATGTCTTAAGTACACTCAAATGACCTTTACCTTTAAATACTTATGAAACCATGGAAACTGTGTAAAAAAATATTGATTAAGAGAAATTGGTATAAAAACTGGTAACGAATTAATGTAGAATGTAAAAACGGAGAGGTATGGGTAGTGTATGAAAGTTTCAGAATCAGTAGAGAGAAAGATAGAAGGCCCGATAGACGAATGAATAGAGTAATGTAATTACAAAGGGGCGAGAGCGACGGAGGGGGGGGGGGGGTAGGTTAACTTATTGTCCCTTGTACAATTTATCCTGGAGGTTTCATGCAAAAGCGACAAAGTCAAGAATGGAATCACCTGAAAGCTGTTATTATATTTCGGATTATCACCATACTTCCTCCCCATCATCAACGGCCAATACGCACACCCACGCGTCTCAGACGATTCGGGTCTACCATGTTTAAACGCCTTAAAGACACAATTCGCGGATAGCAAGCTGTACAAATTTAAAGTCAATTGTGGCAATATAAGAATGGTAGATCGGCAAGTATTTGGTATTGTTTGTGCTTTAGAAATTAAGTGTAGCTTATGGTAAATTGAGTATTTCATGAAACACATAAAGTGTTCTCATATATCATTATCTTTGTTTAAACTATCGCTAAATGTGAGTAGATATGATATAAAACTAATCACCACATGTATTGTTTAAAACACCATAACCTCATTAGTACAAGAGGTACGCTTATATGTTTTTGTTAATGATTTTTTTAAAGGCGTAATGTTGCGTTGGTATCCTCTTCTGTATACTTTGTATTAACGTAGTAGCAGTTGGCTGTACTTTAACAGAATGTAAATGAACCACTAACAGACGGCCACTCGTCGACTTCATACACGTAGCATCAGCCATCAGCATTAGAATTCAGTGATCAATGAAATAGGTGGGTAATGTCAAGCTAACATGTAGGCCAACTTTACAAGTAGCCATATCTGACAAATAACTAGAGTGTAAGAGACAGGTGGGACGAATTACGCTGGATAAATAGTTTTCAGTGACTCTGATTCTGTGAATATTGAGGTCAATGCATGTACATTTTGCATGGTTTGGACAAAATTGCGCTTGACTGTTACATGGAAACTCTGCGATAGATATTCGACCTACTCCGATTTCTTTTAGTACTGTATCATTGATCACCACGCAGATTGCAAAGAACAATCTGACGATAATTGCATTTAATGAATTCTCAACAACGGCCTTCGATTTTCACTCGAGTTTTATACATGGTCAATTTAAACTGAGTTAAGATCTGTACAATCGATGTTCTCCATACTTCTTCTATTCAAGGAGTGTGGTCTTTTAACGCAATAAATAAACCGAAGATTCCATCAAGCTTACAACCATTATTTTCATGGAGAAAAAAGGGGGGAATGCTGTTATAACTGGGCATACCGGGGTTGTGTTATAATTATGACATAAACTGACACAAATTAATCATTCATTTGTATCCCTGATTTTTTGTAAACAAATAACTGGATTCTTCCTCGATAAAATGGTGAATATTGTTAGCCAGAGAAAAAAAAATATTTGGGAAAATGATGTAAAACTAAAGATAGTGACATAGATATAGATACGTATGCCTACAGATTAAAAGGCAGAGAGAAAATATGATGGAGATGTGCAAAAAAAGCGACAATGATAGACATAAAGATAGCGAGACGGACAGAGAAACGGACAATGAAAGAGCACACAGAGAACTATAGAGATTGACAGAAAGAGAAAGACAGAAAGAGGCAGAGAGATTAATACACCTTGAAACGGGAATGTCTTGGTTAGATATGGACCAATTATGTATCATTGTAGTTGACAGGATAATCCGGTCAGCAGCATTTATTATAGGTGTAAAGCTAATAGCAGATTTTTAAAAAACACAAGAAAGAAATACTTCTGGATTTAATTCTCCTTCTACTTCATCATGACAAAGGAAAATGTTTTTACAGCCTGAAAATTTTCACTCTCCGTTCAAGTGAAATTTCGAGATTCAGAAATGCAGTCAAAGCCCTCGTTTCTTTTGAGGTTAAGTGTTATAAATTAGGTATTATTTATGTGGTGTTTATGACATATATCATCTAATTCCTAAGCCTTGTTTTGTCTCTTGAAGTCCGATTTTTCAAGCTCCGATAAGAAGCCATTACTTGAAGATGGCGACCTCATGAGTACGCAGAGTCTCGTTTTAAGCCTTAAGGAAACTCAGGGGGTGGAATGAGGTTATGTGTGTATTATCCTTTCAATTAATGATTTTTTTTTTGGGTGGAATTATTGATCAGATATGCACCATTTGTTCATTATCCACTATTTTTATTTAATTCAATATTGTTTCTTATCGTGATTATTTGCTTTTTTTCTTTCTTTCTTTCTTTCTTTCTTTATGGTTTCCTTAACTTTAGTAAGTTCCTATAAGTTCCTAAAGTTTCTAATCTTCTTAATATATACTCGTCCTTGTTACATTTAAGCTTTTTCCTTTTCACTCTTGTTTTTTAATTCATGGACATGAAAAACATATTATCAAAAATCATATTTGTTGTCAATTTCTTTCTCTGTTTTGAATGATTCTCATTACAAAAATTACTTTTTTCATCCAAATTTTTTTCAAATTATTCTAATGTTGATTTCAATTTCATCCGTGCTGTCATCTTATGCCGTACAGCCCGCGGCGGACAGCTCCATACAGTGGATTAAACTCCTTATCATCTATGGATCTTTGTTATTGGATTCTTATCGTTCCGTAGCGTCAAAACTGAACAATCAATATTCAAGGACGACACAACACTTATCTCCATGTCTGCTAGGTGTGATGTCACCCTCCCCTCCGCCCCTCCACTCTCCCACTCACCATTTATTTTATCCAAGTTGGGTTTACGCCTTCCCTAGTCGATGTTATCAATGCCAATACAACGATCATTATTAACTAGGTCAGTAACGTGCCAATGTTTGGGTATCGGTTTTGACGCTGTGGTCTTTGTCATGTTTATTACATACGCTTTTCTGTCAGAAATTCCCTCCCACATAGCTCCGCCGCTGTTCATCGTCTACGAAAAGAGGGGGCACATGCCCCCACACCGTCCAACTAATTGGTAACCAATGAGGAGGGGGGGGGGTAAATGAACATGAAAACAAAGACCATGTGAAAGGGATCTTTCAGTAGATCAACAGCTACGGAAAGTAGTCAGTTGGCCCGGGAAATCAACATAACGGTATCGTGAATCTTCGGATAACCTTTTTACGTCCGCAAGAGTGATATTTTTCTTTTCGTGAGCTGTCGGTTTTACTTATACATCCCCTCCACTCTTTCTTTAGCATCCTTTGCTTTCATTTCACCCACCTACGCTAGTGCGTTTACGCATCAAAGTATATTTATTTTTTGAAGTGTAAACGAAATCTATGAATAAAGAGAATGAACAATAAACAAACTATGCAAGTACCTCCTGCCTTGCTTCATTAGCGATGGACATAATTTTCTCCATACACCATACATTGACCCTCACATCCGTAATGATGCGAGCTTCATGAATGGTGTCAAATATCCCATTGTGTGTACGTAAAATAAAATGGAATGTGTTTTTCATAGTATTATCCTATGGCTGAGTTACGTGTCTTCTCTATTTATGGGTTTTGAGATGCGATTAGGTATAGAATGTTAAAGATGCATTTGTTACTTTGAGAACGATATTCATATCGAGATGAGAGCACATAAGGGAAGCCTTCTTCAGGCATTGTGTCAGCAAACGCTTAAAATTAACCGCGGCAAAGTTTTGATTGCGCGTTTATAAGGGACGGTCAATTGAGTAGGGGAAGGGACCTAAAGCTTACTTATTTATAACATGTAATATACTAAACACACATTCAAATTAGCAGTCATAATTTTAGCGAAAAGAATGATAACTTCCATCAAATTATAAAAGACTAAATTTATTTGAAAAAAACAATTATATAGAAATAACATTGAGCAATAAAACCAACAAAGAGGTTAAAATGAAAGTTTAAACAAAGATAGAAACACATTAGAATTAGATAAATAACAAGCTAGATGGAGAAATAGAAGGGGGAAACAAATATAACGATTTCAAAGAATGTTTTCTTTAACATGAGGATTCCAATTCGAAAGTTTTATTTTGCCGGGGCGGTGGATTAACCTTTTTTTTTAGTGTGAATGAGGCCTTAGGTGTACATACTTGACAAGCGATTTTTGTTTATGTCACAATGGTCGATGTGTGACGCTTGGGCTTGGCTTTGTGTGGAGATACCATTATGACCGGGCTAATAAGCCTGGAGGATTCACGTAGGAGATATGAAGAAGAACAAAAATGGGGGCTCATTAGTATACAGGATCAGCTCTGAATACGTTTCGAATACCTGAATATAAAAGTGAAACATAATTATGATGTCATCTTCTCTTCCCCTTTTTTTCGACATTTCTAATAAACTAGTGACCCAGTAATTGCTACTCACTCTCCTTCTATTCAAGAAAAGCAATCATGTGTGTCTTAAAGGGATCGTTTAACAATGTTAAATCTGAGATACACGGCCCTACGTGCTAGCAGTGTCTGTGATATGGTGTAATATTGAAGCCCTAAAAAAATCGCGCTTCAAAATGATCAAGAAGTGCCTCAAAAAAGTAAAAATCTTTGAGTGACCGGTTTTACCATACTCGTTTTCCCCAATACACTGTAGTGTTATGAAAACCGTCAGGCGAACGGTTTTCAAAATTTGTAATTCCAATCATAAATATCTTAACAATCTTAAAAGTCATGGGGTTCCTGACTGACCTAAAGGTTTATAATTATCATTGCATCATGAGCTAAATCCAGAATTTTGTTTCAGAATCTGAGACAAAGTTACCGGATCCCTTTAAAAGTAAGTTGAATGATATCATGTTCTTGCTAAATATTAAATGAACTGTTCATTTATCGTATCTGTAAAAGAGGCACATGGTATAGGCGCTTTGTCATTGTTTTCGTGCTATTCTCTTATCCGACTCTCGGTTACTATGGCCCGGTCCCACTGGCCGATGGACACAAAACGTATGCATAACGGACACAGCGGACAAGCACAATTCCGGGTGTGGCTCCATCCGTTTTCATCCGCTCCAGAAATGGACAAAATTTGCGAAAATTTGTGAAAATAGAACGGAAATAATGGACGTGGGTAGTATATAGCGGGGATGTTAAACGAATGTTCATCGGAAGCCAAGCGGAAGAAAGCGGATGGAAGTGGATGACAGCTTTGAATACTTTATATACGAGATGCATACGCTTACATCCTTTCCATTTCCGTGCTACTAACGATGTATAGACGTTGCATGTACCTTATCTTTCCTCCCTCTTTCCGTTTTCAGCTGCAGCGGATGTGAGTTGTGAGGATGCCCAGAGGATGCAGAGAGGATACAGCGGACGTTTAACGGATGATAACGGACATAGAACGTTTGTTGCTCGTATTTGTCGCGGATTTACATCGTACACGGCGGAAGTTCATCCGTTCTAAAAGTTTTGTGCAGCTCAAAACTTTTTGCGCGGATGAAATCACAGTGGACGGATGCTCGATGGAAAGAGCGTATGAAACACGTATGCAATGAGTACACAACGGATGCATAGCGTTTTCCAACGGATGGCAAGATTTTGTTACGTTTTACATCCTCTTTGCATCCGTAAGTGCAGTGGGACCGGGCCTTAACTCTTTATTTTGTGTGCCTTTAAGTACGTTCAATTATTGACTAGAAAATGTACTTGGTGACATTTACCTTCGTTTAATACACACGTAATGCTCCCACCTATGGTGGCCTTGAAGGGACATCGCGAATATACCAAATCGCGAATTATTCACGATGAAATTGGCGACGAAATTCACGATATCGTCAATTTCGTCGTGAATAATTGGCGAAAAATTTCACGACGAGATTCACGCCTGGCTGGTTTTGTCGCCAATTACGTCGTCAATTTTATTTGTCCTTGCTTACGCGTCCTGCCTAGTCTAGCGGTAAACAATCCAGCCCCTTAAAGATGGTAAAAACGTATTGTCATAATCGTCTTTAAAGGTAATACAAAGTTTCGGGAAATTTTGAAAATTGGGTGGATAGTGAATCTTTACAATTTTGATATATTTGGATGCCTCTGTGGATGTATTATAAGCACTAAAAAAATGAGCCCCTAAAACACTTGTGTTTTCGAGGAAAATTGAATATAAAAAATTACCGGTGCTCCCGGTAAATTTTGATAAATTTCAAATAGCGATAATGGCCGTATTAAGGTAGCTGCGACCATGAAAATCTCAGAATATGTAGTTATGATATATAATTTCCAAACCGGAATAGCTAATCGGTCGGTTTAGTCAAGAAACATTGTTTCATAGCTAAATTAATATCTTGACCTTGAGAGGGAGCTATACAACATAAAGAGTTTATTATTTATAATTTCATAACTTTAGACTCGATTTCAACCGCGACAACGATCAATGAATATTGTAGGAACGCATATGCTTCCAATATGTTAATTTGAACCAAATTCATGACCCCATACCAAAACTTTGTAATACCTTTAAGGGGCTGGGTTGTTTACCGCTAGACTAGGCAGGCCGCGTAAGCAAGGACAAATGAAATTGACGACGTAATTGGCGACGAAACCAGCCAGGCGTGAATCTCGTCGTGAATTTTATCGCCAATTATTCACGACGAAATTGACGATATCGTGAATTACGTCGCCAATTTCGTCGTGAATAATTCGCAATTTCGTATATTGACGACGTCGAGAATTTTATCGCCAATTATTCACGACGAAATTGACGATATCGTGAATTTCGTCGCCAATTTTGTCGTGAATAATTCACGATTTGGTCTATTCGCGATGCCCCTTTAGGGCCATCATACCCACCCTACCCTCTTTGACCAATCGTGAGCTCGCCCCTCTCATCATGGCACATGTTGACTCTCCTTTTTTGATTAATATTTTACTAATTTAATTTCTTTGCCTGTCAAGAAACTAGAACATTAAGAGCAAAGAGATTGGTAGGTTAAATTTATAGTAAGTGAACGACACGTTCCTCAATGTTCCCATCAGTGCCTTGAGCCGTATTGTAAGTTGTTAAATTCAGTCCCTTTTTTGTGAATGTCAGTGTTTGACCTGATGTCGACTTCTCGTGTTGGTAACGGTGCTGAAAAGTAGTTTAATCGAGCTCGAAATTCAATAAGTTAGCCATATAGACGGGCACGTGACCATGCCCCGCTTAAAACCAGCAAAGCAGACGACCGCTTTCACGGCTCTTGTTTGACCAGTGTTATCAGAGATGTCCTCCTTGTGTAAAGCACTTACTCCATTACACACGGCCAATAAAGATCCCTTCAAAACGCTTCTCACCTATTATTTGATCAGCAAGACTGACGGTAAATACCGCAGACAAAATAAATTGCTGTGTAACACGCTTACCCAGCCTCTTGGCCTGTCTGCCTGATTTGCTTCCTGTCTCCCTCCAACGTTCATTATCTAATTCATCCACGTCCTTTATGCTAGATTGGATGATGGAGGTGTGCCGTTGCTTATACATCTATTATTCAGCAGGTTTGTTTGAATATTGTCAGGTAGGAGGTAATACACCGTAGCCTGAGTTATTTTTCATTACGATGTCAATTTATGGAGGTACTGCTTTCCAGCTCACTCTCTCATTTCCTTAGCTCATCCCATGAGATGAGTGATAGCAAATAGAGAGGAAAGTGAGAAGTGGGGCAAAGAGAGAACGCTGCAAACCATCGAGGCTCAGAGCAATTTAGAATCATTTTCCCGTCCAAGGGCTAAGCCAACAGGTTGATACCGCTGGGAGTTAGTGCCATATGAAAGCTAGAGCAGAGAAAATCATAAAATATGTTATCTGTAATTTTGCTTGTAAAGATGTAATAAAGCATCGGCTATTGTAGAGGACCATTATAAGGCCTAACAAACAAAAGCGTGCATTGCCCCTTTGTGACTGAACCAAAAATTATTTTTAAAATACAGTCGGCTTTTTGTTAAAGTTTTTCCGATTTAATGAATAAAATAATATGTATTAAAGCATTCAAAACTGAAAATATCAGCTAAAAAGAGGGGAGAAAAAAACGATATTAAAAATAATTAAAAATACATTTAAAAGGTCGACCGACCGACCGACCCTGGTGCACCTATGGGGCAATACAACTTTTTGTTTTAAGCCTTAGAGTATTCAAAATTAATTAAGACGTGTGCGATACATTGTCGAAGACGACCATTTAAACGCGCATCGCATTACCATTTCACGTGTAATAATCTACAAGAGCTTTTCAGACGAGGCGAGGGGGGCAAAGAGAATCATGTTGTTTGTTTCGTTTTTGTTTATTGACTCTAATAAGACGTGTTGCATGATGAAATAAATACCCGAAAAACATTCGTGGGAACATAATTAAACATATCTACTCTCGTTGATTTAATTTAATAATTCAATTTAGTTTACTTATGTTTACAAATAGGAATGTGATTCATTATCACGTCATATCGTATCAGTGTTCGTGAATTGCTTCGCATTTCCAAAACCATTTTGATCACTTGTTTACATATGATATTATGAAGAGAATATACATGTTCAGGATATGTCAATTAAAATTACGTACAAATTTAAATCTAAAAGCATTATGAAAATTGTCGCCCGAAATGGCTCTTAAAATTACTATCGCACCTTAAAAAGGAAACTTTAAGCCTCAGTGCAAAAATTCACGAGTAAAAAAAATCTGTCTCGCTCACCCATTCCCCAATCGATGACATAATTCCTTCCTTTTATTGAAAAGTGAAATCGGAGCGACAAAGGAATTTGATTAAAATTTGAAATGAGAGTGACATAATCAATCAAAGTGGTGGAGGGTCGTGTCGTGCTAGATCACACTCACTCACTGGATGATAGCAGCATCGTTCTCTCTCCTCCGGGCAGGATGCCATCGCTCCCGCTTAAGGTAAAATTGTTTCCTATTATTGCGCACCTTGGCGTTATTATATCCCTTTGAAAATCCAATCTAATGACAACTTGCACTTCAATGTCCATTAAACTAACCATTGTTCAACCTATATTGTAATTATAGAAGAGACCTTGAAGTAAGAAGTTGTTAAATGGTGTGATTAAGTGGGTAAATGTTAATGGCTAACATTGGAATGTTTTTGCATGTCTCTATTAACAAAATAAATAGTGGCGTGTTCAGTGATTCTCATCTGCAAGGTACGTTTTCTTTTGATTCATACAATAACAATAACAGTACTATTAAAGAAGCTTGCATAAACGCGTTGAATACCACATTTTGTGGCCACCAAACTTGCATAAACACTATAAGAATGAACTGATAGGTAGCATTGGGGACATGGAATCGTCCGTCCTCCTTCCCCTCTCCTCCCCTCCCTCCCTCCCCCCCCCCCCCTCTCTCTCTCTCTCTCTCTCTCTCTCTTTCTCTCTCTCTCCTTCTTTATGTCGTTCTCTTTTTCTCTTTCTCTCTCTCTCTCTCTCTCTGTCCCCACCCCATAATTTTACCACGACAGACTGAGGTTACAATGGTCAAACGAGAAGCTGTAAAGGGGTGCACCTACCTTTAATAATCAAGTTTGTGGTGCGTAGTCCTTTGCTATGTTGTTGACTCAGAGGGGTTAATATGGGCACCCTAGCCTGGGAGGGGAATCCTCCCCACCTCTCGCCGGCCGAGTTGTGAAAGTCTGAAACAACAACATACCCAATTTGAGCAGCGGGATTGTTTTATTAAATGTTCTTCAAATAGCGCTTCAAAGATTGAATTAATTCCAAATGTTTAGTCTAGGCTTCTCTTGCATAGCTTCTCTCTATCTCTCTCCACCCTCTCTATCTCTCTCTCTCTCTCTCCCTCTCTCTCTCTCTCTCTGTCTCTCTGTCTCGCTATCGTCTAGTTTTGGAGAACAATTCGGGAACCTTGGACCTTGCGTATTTAAGCAAAGTTGTGAAAGTTTAATTTATTTGTGATCATATAGCGTCATGTAAGAATTGGTACCGCTAACAATGCGAATGCTAATTGCCTATTGCAAATAAAGTTTTATACCTCCTTCACATACACGGATTTTTCTTACGAGTCCTTATGGATCGCGCAAATTCACGGATCGTTCACGGATCCTTACGACTTAGCAACTTTTACAACCTATTTAAGAGTTATTACGAGCTATTTACGGTTTATTACGGATTATTACGAGTTATTACGAGTTATTACGATGTATTTACGGCAAAATTCCACGAGTTATTACGAGTTAACACGGTTAATTACGACCTGTTTACGTGTTGTTACGAATAGTTACGAGTTAGTTACGAGTATTTACGAGTCCCTAGGATTTTGCAGCTTTTATACTTTTCCCCAAATCGTAAACAATACGTAAGAATGCGTAAACTTCACGTAAAGTGCTTGTAATAGCTCGTAACAATCCAATCCATCGTAACTAACCGTAAAATATAGTTTAAATGGTCTGAAAATCAAGACTTTTACTTATTGGCTCTATAGCTCCTAAGTCGATTTGACAACTAATAGTCATTATTTTCCAACTTCGAGACATTTTCCAGCCCCAACTTTTTTAGGGAAGTTCTAAATTAGTATTATCTTTCAAATGCCTTTGGAATTTAACCGTTTTTTATTTTTTGGGCCTGTAAATGGGACATAGTACCTTTAAGGATCCGTGAAAGAAGAGGTAAAATTGTTGACATGTCAACAATCTTATTACGATTTTCCATGAATTAATTTTTCCGTAAATATTTCCTAACAATCAGTAAGCATCGTAAACCGCTCGTAAACCGCTCGCAACAACACGTAGCCATCCATAAACTGCTTGCAAGAATCCGTAAATGACTCGTAACATTTTTTGTAAACGATTTGTAAAGCAGGGCTCCCACTTAGCCGAGTTGTATCAGCGAGTTATGGCGAGTTGTGGTGAGTTGCCTCAAAGAGGCACTCGCAATAACTCGCGAACAATTCGGTATGGCTTAGCGTAACTCTTTACAACATTCCAAGACTCTCCTCGAAGTCGCAAGCAGTTCCAAAATTTTGAACATGTTCAATTTTTTCCCTGATTCGTTGTAATTCGAGGTGAACTCGCCTACACTCGTAATATTCTCGCATTACTCGTAACAAGCTCGCGCTGCACTCTTCATAACTCGTAGCAACTAGCCACCTTATGAAGAGTGCAGCGCGAGCTTGTTACGAGTAATGCGAGTATATTACGAGTGTAAGCGAGTTCACCTCGAGTAATAACGAATTCACCTCGAGTAACAACGAATCAGTGAAAATTTTGAACATGTTCAACATTTTCGCTGATTTGTTGTAGCTCGAGGTGAACTTGCATGCTTAACACTCGTAATATACTCGTAGCAACTCGCCACCTTATGAAGAGTACAGATCGAGCTTGTTACACGTAATGCGTGTATATTACGAGTGTAGGCGAGTTCACCTCGAATTACAACGAATCGGGGAAATTTGTTGAACATGTTCAAAAAATTTGAACTGCTCGCGACTTCGAGGAGAGTCGTGGAATGTTGTAGAGAGTTACGCTAAGCCATACCGAATTGTTCGCGAGTTATTGCGAGTGCCTCTTTGAGGCAACTCACCACAGCTCACCACAACAAGCTAGTACAACTCGGCTAAGTGGGAGCCCTGCTTTACGGTTAGTTTACCATTTGTTTACGGATTATTTAAGCAGGGCTTCCACTTAGCCGAGTCGTATTAGCGAGTTAATGCGAGTTGTGGTGAGTTGCCTCAAAGAGGCACTCGCAATAACTCGCGAAAGCTCTTCTTGTAACTCGGGATAACTTGCGACAACTCGGTATGGCACGGCGTAATTCTTTACCACATTCCACGACTCTCCTCGAAGTCGCGAGCAGTTCCAAAATTTTGAACATGTAGAAAATTTACACTGATTCGTTGTAGCTCGAGGTGAACTCGCTTACACTCGTAATATACTCGCATTACTCGTAACAAGTTCGCGCTGCACTCTTCATAAGGTGGCGAGTTGCTACGAGGATTTATATTCCTAGAATCAAGGGATACATACATATTTGATATTAACAAATTCAGGTTTCTTTGTTTTAAAATTTGAGTTCTTATATGGGCTTTTTATTATCAGCTTTCGTGTAGACTGGAACAAAACCGATTTATCCACTGCGAAGATGAAATTTTCATTAGATTAATGCTCGAATACTGTTGCTCCATAATCAAATTTTCGCTTTGATGACGGAGAAACACGGAATAACGATCCTCAATTCAATTCGATTCAATTCAATTTATTCTTTCCACAATTCGATAGAAATGACGATAAAAACATACGAACAACATATAAACATAGCAATGCAGTATAGATATGAATAAATTCAGCAACAATAACAAGTAAAGTACAAAGTTACAAAAGAAAGAAAGAACGAAAAATATGGAGGGATAACGAAGGCCAAATGCCTATCGCAGGCTTGTCCCCTGAAATATATAATACATAATGATGCATTTTTAAAAACATGAAATATCTCTCGCTGGCTCTCCCGCTCTCTCTCTATTTCTCTCTTTCTCTCTCTTTTCTCTTTTCGAATTCGAAATGAGAATGAAATAGTTTTTAACGCTATTATATGAAACCAGTTTAAAAAGATTTTCACCAATCGTCGCATAACAGAATAAGGATAGAGGTAGCCACAACTTTATTTTCATATTAGTCACAATGCACTACCAAGATCGTTGACTTTGGCGGTTTCATATCCTTAAACATCTTTCTGCTCCCTTCTCAAAATCTTGGGAGTGTCTTTTTCTCCACCATCCTAGACATAATAAACATACATACGTCTGCAAACCTATTTCAAATAAGCTGTTCCTGCCGAAATATAATCAAACCACACCGAAATCAAATGTTCACGGATATGATGAAGACATGTTGTTGGGTCGGGGCAATTAACTCACATTGTTGCCTTCCACAACTTAGAATTAAATTAATACAATAAGAAATCAAGACGATTTGTTTCCTTTGATTCGATCATTCGTGCGTGTATTACTATCAACTCGATCAACCCCTTGGAATTAGCATATTCCGAATCATCTAATTTGCATATTCGTAAAAATGTGAATCAAGTTTAATTACTAGGTCGTTTTCCGATACCCGCGGAAAGTTGTGATGCATATTTGAACATAGAAATTGCAGACAATAACCATGCGATCCATTTGGGGAATTACGATTGATGTTCATTACCCATATCCTCTTTATAAGACAATGCCAAGAAATCTCCCTTTAATTTCAATATTTCCTCATTTGATATTTGTCTTTATATTTTTCAGTTAATTGAAGAGGAAGATCAAGTTTCAAAATGAGGTAATCAGACAATGATTCAAATAATTCTTTACTTACTTCCTCTTAATTTTTTTCTTTCGAATTATAGGTGTAACTCTTTGATCATGATCATGGAGTAAACGAGGAACAAGTTAAAATATTACCTACAATTGATGTTTTTTAAATCCTCCATTTTTGTGTCTTCATATCCTCTCTGAGTTACTTTGAAACAATTTTTTTTTCCTTCAAATATTACAATCATGGTAACAGATTATAACCCTGAGTAGAAAAAGTTTAACTTTTATAAAATAATAAAAACCTATTCCTTCAAGTTCAAGTTAAACTATTACATTACAATAAAAGCATATACACATACAAGTCATTCCTTTAAATGTGATAATATAGTATTAATGACTGCTTTGAGAGAAATAGTTGTTTTTATACGCTCAAGGGAAGGTTAGAATTGTGCTATTGCCCGAGGCGTGCCGAGGGCAATAGCCCAATTCTAACCTTCCCGAGAGCGTATAAAAACAACTATTTCTCGAATATTAAAGCAGTCATTAATACTTTTATATGCCGAAAAAAAGAGTCAACTAATGACACCACCTTGGCCTTTCTATAGTTTATCTGCACGGTTGTTTTTTATGAGAGTATCTTTGAGAGTAGACTAGATCTAGATTCTAGTCTAAGCAAGATATTTTTACAATTTTGGGGATGGGCCGGCCCTGTGGGGAAATAGGAGAAGAACCTGCCTCTTCATATGACACCTCACTTATTGAGTATCACCTTCAGGATCACAACAGATAAAGGTTTGAATCTCGAATTGAAAAAAAAAAACTTGACTTTTTTTCATGGTCTGGCAATGCACGTAGACTGCACGTAGACTGCATTGCGTACAATCTCTATGGGAATAATTTTAACACACAACATCGGGTGCGCGATCAGACACCCTGGCAACCGTTCTTTGAGAGTAGACTAGATCTAGATTCTAGTCTAAGCAAGATATTTTTACAATTTTGGGGGTGGGCCGGCCCTGTGGGGAAATAGGAGAAGAACCTGCCTCTTCATATGACACCTCACTTATTGAGTATCGGGTGCGCTGACAACTAGATCTATTTTCGTCTAGAGTCTATACGTCTATGCTTTTTCAGCAACTAAACGAACATGTTTATGGATAATTTCACGTACCCTTTTTGTTGTTCTTGCTGTCAGCGAGTCTTGCATTTGATAAGTTGAAATCTTGGGAGAGATTCTTGAGCCATTTTTGTCTTGTTTGGAATTGTCTTGTCTTGTATGAAAATACCGACCAATTTTTCGCACACATACGGTATCCTCGATCGCTCAAACCATTTTTTAACATGTAAACCTATGGGGTAACCATGGAGACTGACCTATTTTCCCAATAACCATGGTTATTGGAAAAATAGGTCTGTTTTAACCATGGTTACTGCGAATTTTCGGGAACAGTTAAAGTTTATGAATGCAATTTCGACCAATCAGATTGCTGGATTACTTAAGTGAGGTATATAAAGAGAAATAAAAAAGCAGATGCAAAACAAAAGCAAGGGTGCCATACAATACCAAGGAGGTCTGGTCAAGATAGTATGGTCAAGCATGCCAAGCTAGCCTCCTTATGTAATATATTAAACACTTTCTGCATTGTGCTTGTTGCATGCATGAGAGCATTTGAAACTCACACCCTTACGTTTCCTGTCTCCTCTCTATGATATTGAGAGTATTTTTTGTCGTTTATTGAAATCAATATGGTCTTCTAATCTTACGAATTGACAATGTAACATTGCACCGTTGAACAAAGTGACATATAATCAATCCGGCACTGATATGCGATTGGATGAAAAAGCAGCGGGATCGGAATTCGGTAATTGGCATGACAAATCAATTTCAAAAAATTGTTTTCCGTACATTGCAAAGTAATTTAATAAGTGCAATGGGGGCGTTGGGTAACATGAAAAAGCAAACTAACAAACCACGGTCACCTTCGAAAATCTCAATCATATCAAAAGCCTTCAGTAAATTGGTAATGCACGGTCTAATTTGGAAGGCTGTTTACCTCGCACTAAACTGTATCCATGGTCTGTTCTGATCGAATGAGGCCTGCTACCTTTTTCATCTCACATTATTCAACATAGAGGTGTTACGTAGAAGACCGATACATGTGGAATGTGTCGCAAAATACATTTCATACGTCATATTTTGATTCGAGGTCTCTGATTGGTCAGGAGCACAGACGTTTAATTGGCTGCTGACCTCTTCTTCACTCAATCAGGAAATATAGAAATGTTTTTCATTCATGAGATAGAACAACTATTTTGATCATTGGACAATGGATTTGTTTTATATTTTGTATTCAACTCTTACTTTTTCTGCATTGAATCATGTTGAATGTTTTATTTTTCCATCTTGTCTCATAAGAATTTAATGAGTGTATAATACAGAATATAGCGCAATGGCCGTGCTAAAACACGAATGTTATTTGTGGATACGAGCATTGAGACACGCGCACTACTCAAACCCTTTGATTTGCAAATATCCTTACAAATAACGACGTATTTCGAGTTGTGTTCCCCCCAAAGAGTTTTTATGGGAAAGGTTTTGAGCTTAAATCGGTAAATACATTTAACCATGCCAAGCAAAGCAGTAAATATTGATATAGTATATTGAACATTCCGTGTCTGGACACCTACCCCTGGACATCCGCCCCTCCCCCCTCCCCCGATAACCACCCTCCAGTCAACTACCCCCTAGGACAACTACCACATAGGGCAACCACCCTCTAGGACGACTAACCCCCAGGACAACTACCCCCAGGACAACTACCCCCCGGACAATTACCCCTAGACAACCTCCCCCTAGGACAACTACCCCCCGAAAACTACCCCCTCGGAAATCTACCTCCGGATAACTACCCCCGGACAACTAACCCCAGATAACTACCCCCGAGGATAATTCTTCTGGGGGTAGTTGTCCTAGAGGATGGTTGTCATAGGGGTTAGTTGTCTGGGGCAAGTTGTCCGGGGGGAAGTTTTCCGGGATAGTGGTCCGGGAGGTAGTTGTCCTAGGGGATTGTTGTCATAAGGGATAGTATGGGGGTAGTTGTCCTGGGGTGGTTTTCCCGGGGGTAGTCGTCCTAGAGGTTGGTTACCCAAGGGGGCAGTTGTCCTAGGGGGTAGTTGACTGGGGGTGGCTATCCAGGGGGTGGATGTCCAGGGGGTAGGTGTCCTAGAACATGAACATTCATCTATACTGATAAAGCTTAATGAAGGACCGTTCATGTACTATATGCAAAATATTGATTAACATAAATAAGTTAGTTTTATCCAGCATTAGTGAAAAAGGGGGGCGCCATAGAAAAGGCGAGGGCAAGAAGATTATATAAAGGGAAAACGAGAACGCAACAAGTTGAGAGCCGAGAAAACGCTCGAAAGAAGAGTGAGACTGAGAAAAGATGTTGAAAAGATAAAGATAAAAAAGAGATAAATATTGACCGGGGTCGATGCCTTTCTTGAGCCCTCTGAAATCACAAAGCCATGTAATTTGTCATTAGCGTTGTCGCCGAAATGTGCTGGGAATGTAAATGACATTGGATCCTGAGGTTATGCCTTGATGTACGACCATGGCAAACCGCTTACACATCAATTACTCTCCTCAAATCGGATTTCGCGAAGGAATCGAAGGACACGATTGTCACAAGTGAAATTACATTTGCTCTAGTATGCAACACTGCGTCGTTTGCCTTTTCTTGTAATTGTTTTATTAATTTTAATGAATTCATCCATGGAATTATTTTGCTAGAAATATCAAACCATTATTACCTGAATGCAGCAATTTCGTGTAAACTTGCGGTATAAGCTCTTCAGCACATTGAAATGATTTATTTCCAACCTTCGTATATTTACTTTGTAAGACTTCTCATCAGACAGTACGTGGAAGCAGACATATTTTCCTCTAATAAAAAAAACATTAATTAGTAAAGAATGACATGCTGGCGTGTCTATTATAGAGTAAAGTTGACGTATACCCCCCCCCCCCCCTTCCCCCACAAATGAATGCCTGGGAATATATCGATGCAATACAAATGTGTATATATATAATGTCCCCCACCCCAGCTTTTTATCAATTCTCTGAATAGCCGACTGCAAAATCCTCAAAACATGCAAAAGAGAAGAATGATACAAATGATGATGTTGAAAAAACGCCGTCATCAAGATGGCTAGCTGCTCTTGCTCTTTAAGAAAATGTTATCCTCGCTTTTCATCAGATTTCGGTTACTCGATTCGTCAGATGCTATAGCTCAAGGCTAGACTCTTCCAAGATTAACAACTTTATCTTACGTTATTGCCGATCCAAAGACTACAACGTCCTCTGTGAACATGGTGAAGACGGTTTTCTTCTGTATAAAGCATACAGCAAATGGTTTAAATAAAATCTAATAGAATTCATTATATTGGGATGTGCATATATATTTATACATATGGTATTTTGAAAAGATACAATCAACGCTGCTTTCAATTTATTGAAAATCAAACGAACAGCATGGAACTAAAAAATCTCCAAACTTTATTTTGACAAAATCTATTTCTTGCTATACAGGCCTAATTTAATTCTGATGAATCAACACCCCCCCCCCCCCTTCCCTGATAACGAGGCACAAATAAGCAGAGAAAGTATAATCACGTGACATCATTGGTTTCATTACTTATTCAAGTGTGTCATTCTTGTGTACAGACGGTCACTGATTTTAGGATGCGTCGTGACTTTCATTAAAATCTAGAAACGTGGGCGACTCGATAATATATTACCGCCTAATTCGACAAATTGAAAAGAATTGTAAAGCTAAATCTGGAATGAATTGAAACACACATATACATATGCCTTCCTTCGGGACATAACACTTATACAACCAGACGACTTTAAACCTTAAGCAGTTGAATTATTGGGCTTCCCTTCAGACTGTAATTTGCATCAACAGTCAGTAGCCTTTGTAGATTGCTAAATCAGCTTCTTACAAACCTTTTAAAAGATTATACTGATTTTGTTTGCAGGGAGTATTACTGATTCAAGAGCATGGTAGGTTAAAACCGACATAGGTCTTCTGGAGTATTATATTTTATAGTTGTTTTCGAAGATGTATTGAAGAGAAAGGCAATGTAATTGTCTATCTAACCTAGTGCCGATTTCGTTCTGATATTTCTACTCCAGAAAGACATGTATATATAATCACAATCAATAATGTATTCAGTCACACTTTTGTCTATGACATATGATATAACAGTCGATGAAGGCAAATCCCTTCTGATTATTGAAGAAGAAAAATGCTCGGTGTCTCTTCTGTGTTACCACGATATAACACATTATGTAGGAGGAAAACTCCTAATAAAGCGAGAGAACATAGGTATTTTCCATGCTGCATCGCTGATAGATTTTCGAAGGCCTCACCAATTTTACTGTTTCAATCAATATCGAGGAACACTCTGCGTCGTCGAACTGTGTTAACCTTTAAGTGCATGGCTTATTATGAGCTCAATATCTGCACAAAAAAGCCTGTTGCATTCGTTACCGTATGTGGCTACTTCGGAGATTCACTTTACATCTTAAATGAGAAGTTTGTCTACGTTTTGCCCTAAAAGGATGTCATAGTATACATCACCCGCCTTCCTAATCATCAAAATAGGAGTAAATCAGGCAGTCATTATTCAGAGACAGAGTAAATTTAAGCGGAAGCTTCGCTTTCTAAGAATTTCCATGATATTGATATCGCCCTGCGTGTGGTGATTCTTAGAGTAATTTTCAACTTTAGATAGCTGATGCCAGATGCCAGCTTTTATCATTATTACAATAGAAAACCCGATATGTTTCCTTCAAAGATAATCCAAAAGGGGTGGTTTTCTGTCGTTTTGAAAAGGTATTTTTGACCATTTGAAACCACCACCCACTTTTTTTTCACAATATTAGCATTTCAAACAAGTATTTAATAGCACGTATATACATACGCGTATAGGGCTAGGTATTTTCGCTATGTGCAAACTCCTTACTTGAATGGCAATTATATTGATTTTTTGAGTCTTTGATTTCATCGCAGGGAAGACATTTCGTTCCTTTTGCAAGGGAAATGCCAAACTGTTCATACATCCATAAATCCATAATGGTATAGAATTGGCTCGGTGCAAATGATCGTGAATATGGACGTTATTGTCTGAGTATGCACAAACTGCAAAACAACAACTGATTGAATTGAAGCCAATATACGAGAATATATAGATGGGGGAGTTGGAGGGGGTAAACTAGGAAAAATTAATTGACAGAAGAATGAGTAAATCATATAACGAGAGAAAATGTCGGATGTGGTTCCAGCCACAAAAAGAGACACTTTTGTCATGATAAGCGCATCGTTCTCATCTCACTGTATCTGGTAAAGTTAAATGTTACACAACAAGGTCGTTTACTTTTCTCTCTCTCTCTCTCTCTCTCTCTCCATCTCTTTCTTTCTTTTCTCTCTTTCATTGTTTAGCTTCTCCATGTGTTTTACATTATGTTAAGGAAACCTGTCTCTTTTTTCTCCGATATCCATGAAATTTACGCCACTTTCTTCAATTATGCTCCTTTTCACATCCGATTATATACACAATTAGACTCTGCATAAATACATAATATAAGCACCATCGTAGACAAAAACAACAACTATTACCCAGTAAATGAAAGACATTGCTCTTGGGTGTTGAATAAATGCTTCGGCCAAGACAACAACAAAAGAGTGTTCTTCTTTTGATGCACTTGGCGATAATTTGTGAAGGTACATATATAGAGAAGGAGCAATGTAAACAAGTGAGACAAACAAGGAAATCATGGAAAGCGGTGATGATAAGAGCTTTTGAAAACTCTTGAACATTGATTCAATAGATATATAAAGAGAATGCTTCAATGGGAAAAGAGAATCCCGGCAGCCGATTTAGCGTTCGAAAAGGAAGACCACAAGACTGCAGCAAAACTGATATAGAAACGTAGCGGCATTTTTGTTTCGCCTAAAAAAATTCAAACTAGGATATCGTGTAAACAACATTGGATTTAAACTAAAAGTGTTAACGTGTTTAATGGTAGAATTAACTCTCATATCATTTGTTCCAGTCATATAGCCAGATACAACATTATGCCTTATCAAATATACCAAAGAGTAGTAGAGCATCATTGATGTGTCAATAAATTATTTCACCTACTCAAGATCAACGAATCTGATCGTAACTCGTTTGATTTTGTTTCCATATGTTAGCCTTTTGAAAACATCATGTGTTAACATTACTATCTTACATCGTACAAAACCCGCTTTCGTAATATTTCAAGAAAATCAAAGTTATCTAATTGGTGATTGATAACATAACGACTGGTCAGGCTGTGGTTCGAAATCACACTAAAACAATTCGTTTATTGTGTGACAATTATTCCATGGTCTTTGTTTGTTACAATATTTGGATTCATAAATTCAACCTTCAATTTGAACCTTACTTTAAATCAATGTCAGATCACCCTCACAATGAGATCCATATTAACAACAACAACAACACCGACAAGAGGAACAAAAGCAAAACTAATCCTAACAACATACAGTTGTATTAATCCTGAAAGCTTTTTGCATAATGTGTTCCCTTCTGGACGGAGAAGAATGATATAATTCGTCATCGCGTTACGAATTCAATAGAATTCAAGCCAATCGGTCGATAGTGCTTTATATCTCTTCTGAATTTGTACTTGGATATAGAGACATTTGCACATTTTGGCCCCTTGACCCTTATTCATCGGACGACTGGATGTCAGCAGTATCATTTTTCTCCCTACTGCATCCTAAGGCAAAACGTAAACTTCCTACACTAATGTGTTAAGTACATCTGGACACCTGTAGATTGAAAATAAAAAGGGAGTATATGCATTGCACCACCTTACTTTGGATAAAGATGACATATCTAGAAATTCAACCTAGATATCATCTTGCTCTGAAATAGATGCAACAGTTGTCCCTAATCACGTCACAATTAAATTATAATTCACTGATTTGACATTAAAAATGTTTCAGAAATAATTCATTAATGATTGTTTTATTATTTGTACAATTTAGTTTGATTTTTGGAGCATGTTCATCCGTTATTTTTTTATGTTTCTCACTCTCCAGCCCCTTGCCGTATCAACTTGCGGATATCCTATTATCAATTTAAATAATCCTCCTAACTGCGCTATATTTTATTTTTTTTAAACTCTGTTTTCGCAAATGGTACAGATTTATATATTCCCTTTATTAGTCGTCATTTTCTTTGGAGTCGACATTGTGGTTGCCCTATACGGGACTATTAACCAGAGTTCCCGGTTTCATTTTAAAAGTCCGGTGTATTTACATTTAGATGACGAATTGGCGATCCTGGATCATATACCCATATCATGTTGAAAACACGACACCGGATATCAATCAGTCGTTCATTATTTAGACGTCAGTCATAAAGGCACTTCGGTGTACCGTGACACAAGCTTTTTAAGTGCGAACAGGGGCACATTGAAGAAGACAGCAGAGGGAGAAAGGGAGGGAGAGAGAGAGAAAGAGAAGAGAGAGAGAGAGATAAAGAGATGGAGAGAGAACAGATTTAACAAAAGGCTCGAGTGTTTTATTTTTCACGTTTTACTTTTTTTCCTCTTTTTGCTTAAACAGCAAGCGTATGAATCGATGTCACTGTATGATGGATACCACGAATAAACTAGAGTTGCTGCAAACGATTAACATTCAAGAAAGCATTGTACCAATGTGACTCATGTGTGTCCCTTCAGTATGAAATACGTTTTGAATATAGAAAAACTTAACAAATGTCAACACTGACATTTTTATTTGTATTCCTTTCGAATCCAATACAAAAGGTATTTGATATGCCACCTTTCCTATAATGGCCCGGTCCCACTGGCCGATGGACACAAAACGTATGCATAAAGGACACAGCGGACGAGCAAAATTTCGGGGATGGCTCCATCCGTTTTCATCCGCTCCAGAAATTGACAAAATTTGCGAAAATTGGCGAAAACAGAACGGAAAATAACGGACGTGGTTAGTATGTAGCGGGGATGTTAAACGGATGTTCATCGGAAGCCTGGCGGATGAAAGCGGATGGAAGTTGATGACAGCTTTGAATACTTTATATACGAGATGCATACGTTTACATCCTTTCTATTTCCGTGCTACTAACGATGTATAGACGTTCCATGTACCTTGTCTTTCCTCCCTCTTTCCGTTTTCAGCTGCAGCGGATGTGAGTTGCGAGGATGCCCAGAGGATGCAGAGAGGATACAGCGGACGTTTAACGAATGATAACGGACATAGAACGTTTGTTGCTCGTATTTGTCGCGGATTTGCATCGTACACGGCGGAAGTTCATCCGTTCTAAAAGTTTTGTGCAGCTCAAAACCTTTTGCGCGGATGAAATCACAGTGGATGGATGCTCGATGGATAGAGCGTATGAAACACGTATGCAAGGAGTACACAACGGACGCATAGCGTTTTCCAACGGATGACAAGATATGTTTACGTTTTACATCCTCTTTGCATCCGTAAGTGTAGTGGGACCGGGCCTTTACTACAGTTACAACACGCTGCACACATTAGCCCACATGTCTGAGCCACTTATGCAACAAAATCCGACTTTAACAAAAATCTGGGCACCGTCTTACCAACAGTTGCAATTGATCCATACCAATTGCAAGTCTTTCAATCAATCAGTCTCCTTTCTCGTATGTAGACATATGCTATTGATAACAATATATAAAAAGTTGCGATTAATATCAACTCCGTATAAGACGGAGTCCTTGTGAGTAAATGCGATCCAATGTCCCCTTACAAAATACATGTGATAATAATAAAAGTTTTTTGGAAAACAGTTCCCACATGTATCATGTGATCAGGTTATTTTTGATTACCATTATGCTCGCCATCAGTCTTGTTAACGTTGGTTTAGTTTCCTTCATATATTTTTGTTTCAACAATCAATAATTCTTTGTCTCTAGTCAGGCAATCCTGAATGTTCACCGATTTTCTTTAAAATTTAATGCACATTCCCTGCTGGAAAGAACACACTCATTCACACTCATTCACACTCATTCACAGTGTGAATCACACTCACAGTTCACACTGTGAACACAGTATGATTCACACTGTGAATGAGTGTGTTCTTTCCTTTTCCGGTTATCCACACTGTGAACCACAGTGTGAAACGAATCGAGCACAATGTGAAAACGCCCCAATTTAACATTGTGGAGCACACTGTGATTCACAGTGTGAAACACAGTGTGATTTACACTGTGAATAAGTGTGAATGAGTGTGTTCTTAACTTTTCCGGTTACCCACACTGTGAACCACAGTGTGAAACGAATCGACCACAATGTGAAAACGCCCCAATTTAACATTGTGGAGCACACTGTGATTCACAGTGTGATTCACACTGTGAATGAGTGTTCTTTCCAGCAGGGTTATATTGGAAGAAAGACAGCTTATATTATCCGCAGACGCAGCCTATAACAGTGCTTACGAATATTCTAGAGCGAGCTTTTATGTGACTCTGATAGTCCCTTATAGAAACTATCAAAAAGCAATATGATACCAATCTTGAATCATTCTTCTCACGTCAGGTATCATCTTGCTCCATCGTTCTTCTACTTGAGAAAAATTGCCTGCACGAACGCTCTGCTCTTATATGACACATTTTTAAAGGATATTTAGCATTAGATCAAAATATTTCACATCAAAATCTTCTCCGAATCAATGTTTTAGCAATTGCTTCTTGGTAACTAAATCTGTTTATTTATTGCTTTGCTGTCGGCATTTTTTAAAGAAATACTGGAGAAAAGAAGACATGCATTGATATTTCTGACATTTCAAAGAATATGTTCTCCATAAATGAAGTTTTAATCTATACCCCACTTTGTTGTTTTCTCTTGTTTTTTAAACTATCAACGAGCACCTTTGGGTATTGACATAGATTGATGGTGTAGTGTTAATACATAATTCATATTATCGCCCTTGGAATGCGCATCAATACATGTTACTCATCGCTTCATTTAGCTTTCCATTCTGCACGCCACGTGTTGGATTACCAGGCTATTGATCAGAAGCTTTAAACAGATACTTTCCAGTCGGGATGGTCCGAGTCAAGGATGTAACATCCAAGGTAATGAAATGATTGGTATGCTTGATAAAGGAGACTAATCTATTTACTTGAATCTCACCTTAGACTAGATCATCATCCATGAAATGGGTTTAGTAACATTAGATTTGAAAATCCGAAACAAGACCTTTCAAGATCGGTAATGTCACTACCAAGATGACATCTTGCGTCTGCACTAGTTAGACCAGGGGGTGGGGATTAGATTTCCCTGAAAGGTCACGGACAAGTGATTATCTCATCAAATCATCAAATCAGCTCTCATTTAATATAAGAACAAAGGGATCATGGGGGACCACCAGGCACCGACTAGGCATTGTTTGCTATATAGAGGGCGCTATTACATTGTAGCTATAATTAGTGCAGTGGGGCTTTAAAATACCATAATGATTTCTGGTGGCCATGAAAACTTTTTTCTTTAAATACAATGAAACCTGTCTATAAAGACCACCCAAGGAGACAAGAAAAGATTTGTTCATAGGCAGGTGGTCTTTATGTAAAAGTGCCTATTTCATGAGCAACTATTTTCAAGGGAAGCAAAAAACATGGTCTTTGTAGACAGGTCGTCTTTGGAGACAGGTGGTCACTAAAGAAGTTTTGACTGTACTACATACTTTGAAATAACAAGATAAGTTACAGTGGGCGCGTTCATGCTCGATTTTGAAGGTAGAATGAGCGATCTGAAACGCTCATCGTAAACGCTCATCGTGATCGCAGTTCCACGGTGTACTGTTCATGCTTACTTCTCTGGCTCATCCAGGCATTTCTCCTTGTGTGGCCTTAATTGGTCTTCCAGCTGGATTCGCAAACCTTCACTGTTCATGCTACGTAGACCCACTAGAGGTCAGTGCGTTGACCCCATTTAAACGCGTTTACAAATTGTAAACGCATCTTTTTGTGAGTTTACGATCGGCGATCGTGATCGCCGTTTTTCGGTGATTCTACAAAAGTAAGCATGGACGCAACCGTGTTTTAAACTAAACGCGTAACAGATGCCTGATTCTGGCCAGAAAAAGTGAAGCATGAACACGCCCAGTATTGAAAACTTCTACAAAACGTTGTTATCCTCTTAACATGCTTAAAATTGTTCGCAAGTTGCCTTTCAAAGGAAAATGTGTTTGAATTTCACTTACTTGTTCACCAGTTCTTTAGCATCTGGTATCTTCCCAGAAGCTGCTCACGAGGCTGTAGTTGTACCTATCATCAAGAAACTCAACTTAAATAAGGATACTTAACGTAACTACAGGCCTGTTAGTAATCTTTCACATATTGCCAAACTGATAAAAAAAGGTAGTAGCTATTCAACTCACAGACCACTTAAACGATAACAGCTTATATGATCCAATGCAATCAGCTTACAGGTCAAATTTCAGCACTGAAACAGCTCTATTGATCAACGGAGGTCAGTTTTCTTGGTCTTATTAGACCTTAGTGCAGCTTTTGATACGGTCGATCATGTGATATTACTTAATCGTTTAGAGTCTCGTTTTCATAATATATCCGATGTAGTTCTTAGGTGGATGAAGTCATACCTAACTGGTTGGTCATCAAGGGTAAATATAGCTGGGGAATTATCTGACCCATGGATATCTGACTTTGGAGTTCCTCAAGGGTCAGTTCTCGGACCGATCCTTTTTAGTTTATATATCAACCCAATATCTGACATTATTAATAAATATGGTTTACAGTATATTTGCTATGCTGATGATATTCAGTTATTTACTTCTTTTGATCCACGCTCTGTGGAAAACATTAACGAAACACTCCACCAAATCTCACTGTGTATTGCAGAGATCAGCACTTGGATGTCGTCGAACTATCTCCAACTTAATAATAATAAAACTGAATTCATGGCCTTCTGTTCTTCTGCTCGCCATCTGCAATACATATCAGATGTACGGCTTAAAGTAAATAATCAATTCATTTCTCTCTCTCCTAAAATTACAGATCTTGGTGTATGCATCGATAATATGTTCAAATTGACCTCTCATGTAAACCACGTAGTCCGTAATTGTAATTTTCATCTCCGCAATTTATGGAGGATTCGTAGATTTATTGATTTAAAGACATGTCGCCATGCTGTCCGAGCTCTTATTCTTTCTAGGTTAGATTACTGCAATAGTCTTTATACTGTTTTATCTGTTAAAGATAGAAGGAAACTTGAAACTGTCCAGAATCGTGCCGCTAGATTAATCTTTGGCCTTGGGTCAAGAACTCATACTTCACCTTTACTTAAGGAGCTCCACTGGTTACCTCTCCACCAACGTGTTCTGTTCAAATCCTGTCTGTATGCTTTTAAAATACTCAATCATCTAGCACCTCAATATCTTAATGACACCCTCCAAATATATACACCAATTCGTAATCTTCGTTCAGCAACCGACACATGTAAACTTAACATTCCCAAATTCAGACTCTCAGCAGCTGAAAAACGCTTTGCAGTAGCTGCATCAAAGACATGGAACAGCATCCCTCTTTCCATAAGGGAAATTACCTGTCTTGCCACCTTCAAAAGATCCCTCAAAACTCACCTTTTCCCCCAATGATCTATGTGATATACTTCCTGTACTGTACTTTTTTGTCCTCTTTTCATATATTTGTATTTGTAAGCGCTATGGTACTTATTGTTTTTAGCGCTCCTAAATATTCGATATTATTGTAGTATGGCCAAATAAACATAAGTGTTCAACATTTCGTTTCAAGCTCGTTTTAAACCAGAAAAGAAGTGGTATTTTTCTTTCTCATCGTTGTTTAGATTTTAATTTGTCCTCTTATTTCCTCTTACTCCTTTCATTCCTTTAGGTGATGACGTAACACCTTTTCGAAATTGACTCATGGACCATTAATGCATCATTCTCCGATCATTATGACTATTAATGCATCATTCCCCGTATACATCAAAAGTATTATGCATCATTCCGCGTTTCCATCAAAAGTGTATGTAGCGTAAAAAATGTATATTTGTTTTCTTTTTCTTCTTTCGTGCCTCATTAAGATAATGAAGATGAAAACCGTTCAATGCATTATTTCAAAACTATATATGCGTGTGTGCATGTGTGTGTGCGTGTGTGTGTTGATTCATCTACGTATTGGCAGTGTTCGACAGCATCAAAATATAGAGACTACACATTGAAGACATGCATTTTATGCCAACTATAAAATGACATACCTGCAATAATATCCATTTCTCCCAAGTGTAATCTCTCGTTATATATTTATACACATATACATAAGCTATATATTTAAACATGAAAGCATGGCGTCGGGTTTCAAAGATGTTGTTTCGACAAAGCAACATTGTGTCATTATGTAGATGATTGTCTTCGTCCTTGAGCTTCTGAGCGCAATTACTAAAATAATAGAGGATGGGGAGCGAAACAAAGGCTTTACTGATGTAAGATGAGAAAACAAGGTGGATAAACAGAGAGAAGGAAAAATAGTGAGGTAAAGAAAAGCAATCGGAAGTGAAATAAAACTAGACTGAGATCTGACCTTTGCAGTAAATCATGCCTGAAATAGCCAAATACTTACATGTATATCAAGGAGAGAAACCCACTTTTCTCTTTCTTGTTGGAAAACATACGAAATGGCCGTGGTTTGGTCTATTTCTAACTAAATAAATGTCATCAACCCGTTTCGTCCTCTTTCAATAATTTTTTTGCAGCAGACGAAACTCTGTTCTATTCATTTAGCCATCACTTAGTATGACAGCCATTACGGCTACTTGCATGTATAATGGACACTTCATTATTAATGGACTTCAGTTTGCCTGTATGAAACCTTAGATGGTTGCATTTGCTGAGTTATCTTATTATATGAAATAGTGAATTTAGGTTAACAACTCTCATATTGGCTAAGAAGCTGTCACGTGACAACATGCAAACATGTGTGGTAGAAATAGGTGCATACTCTGCTATTTATTGGCTCGTTACTCCTCTTCGTGTTAATGTATTTCCTTTTCTTTGTTCTGTATTGTATTGTATTGAACTCGCAAACAACTATTTGTCAAATTACTGCCGTCTTAATTTTAAGACCGTCTGCTCGGTTGACCGTCTGCTCAAGCTTCTGCTTATAACGGCGACCTTCTGCTTTCTTTCTTTATACACGCAATGGCCCAACGTATACATTTACTCTTACTCATGTATTATACATTTGTTTCTATATTTTGTATATTGTTTGCATACCTTATGTTTTATATAATTATCCATATTTGTTGTATAATTATTGATTTGTTTGATTGCAGAAAATAAAGTCTTTGAAAAAAAAGGAAAAAAATTGTGTACCTCTCTCTACAGTGAACATTTTCTGTCCCTGTCATTTTTTCAAGTCTCCCAGGAACCTATTCTTTACAAACTCTGCTTTTCTATAGGTTCCTGCACATTTCACAGTTTGTACTTTTGTCTGGGTTTCCTTTAAATGATATTAGTTGTCAAACAAATGTGATGATTACCTTGTCAATTAATATAATCATTTTTTTTTTAATTATGAAACAATATGTCCTTATGTATATTTTGTTATTTGTATTATTTCTGCATGTGAAATGTGAAATCAATAAACTCAAACTCAAACATTATGTTATATGTACATACTGTATGGACGTGGAATAAAACAACCTTTTTTGCATGTTAAAACGCGGACAAAAGTAGTTGCGTTTTAACCATTGTATCTGATGCGGAGAAAACCTGGGTGTAATCCACAGGGCGTGACTCCAGGCCTGATCATAAACACCTCAATTTGATATGACACATATTGCATGTAGTTTGTTACACGTATTGGCCAATAATTGTATTCATATCCCATCTCAGAAAACCCCCGTTTCTGTAAAAATAAAAATAATAATGATAATAATATGTTCATTTTTATAGCGATCTCCGCTATTGGTTCCACAGCGCTTTACAACGTATGAATGTGGGCAAATCAGTTAAATATATACGTCTTAAGGTGCTTCTTGACGGTGTCTAGTCTGGGTGATGTACGAATGATCCGGGGCAGTTGATTCCAGAGGCAGGGTGTACATGTATATGATCGAAAAGCATTGCCATCTGTAACTGTGGGTGTTCTGTTTATGTGGAGAAGAGATCTGTCTGTCTGTCACTGAGCGAAGACCGGGTCGTGCTGAGCGATAAGGTGATAGAAGAGTGCCGAACTTTCTCGTCCAAACTTTCTCATTCTTTTTATTTTTCTTGTGCGCCTCGGAATAGCATTGTCTAGATAGACGGCGCTATACAAATGCCTATTATTATAAGATGGGACTCGATTGTGGAGACATTTATATGTTAAAGTCAGGATTTTGAATAGCATACGTTGTTTCGCGGGGAGCTAATGAAGATTAATGAGCAACGGGGTCACACGGTTTATGGCATTAAAAATCAACCTTGGCGCTTCCTCGGTGAAATTAACATCACTCACGAAATTTTGAATTTGTCGGTTCACATATTTGTTATATTGAACACCGGAGCATGCAGTATTTGTCTAACATTTAGTAATTGTTAACACTTGAAACATTCCTTGAAAAAAAACATAGTATATTGTCATTGCGTATTCATGTATAACCATTTATAATTTTCACATATTCACAGTTTTATTTCAATCGTTTCAAAAGTGCCGTTATTTTGTTTCTATGATTATCATTTAGGATAAAATATGAGACACATGTGATACAACAAAGATATTTGCCTGTATCTCATGGAAATTCCATTTGGCTGTAGTATTCTTACTTTTTGCGCAGGAGTAACTTTCCATTTCCGGCTATGACACTAGACTAGACAGATGTTTATAGATGTCCAACGTTTCATTCCATGTCGTTTCATTAATCTGTTTGGAGGAAGGACAGCTCATTCGATTATTTGTTCGCTTGCATGCACGTTGCCCTTTTGATTCTTGGAGCTTTTTCCCCCTCTCCTTCTTTTCTCTTCCCTTTTCGGGGTTTCACACGCAAGGCACGGAATTCAAAACTAACTGCAAGACTCTGCTCTCTGATCCTGTTTATATCAATATGTAAATAATAGAAGATTACGTCCCTATATTGTGTCGTTTATCCATGAACCTGTGAATTGCTTGTGTTGCGCATACTAAGATTGTTATGTTGTGCATTGTGTCACGTTTGGTTGATTGAGTTTACCCTAAATAGAATGTAATCCATTTACTCAAAATATAACGCAAGCGTGTTGACGTAAAGGTAATACCTCTCACGCATGTACATTCGAGGGTCGTCACCTCCACACCCCCACCTCTCTCTTTATATTATATCCCTCTCTCCTTCTCCCTCTCCTACGGAAGCGTTAAAGTGCCATTCTACTTGACGACATGACGAGATATTTCATCTTGTCAAGTCGACGTAATATCCATATCATGTCGACATGTAAAGATATTTAACCTACCATGTCGACTTATCAACTTTTATTAGTCGACATGGCGAAATAAATTATCTTGCCAAGTCGACTTCACAAAAAGTTCATGTCGTAATAGCGACATAAATTATCTCACCAAGTCGACTTCCCAAAAAGTATATGTCGTCATGGCGAGATATGTAGTGTGACGACTATTTCATGCAGCGCGCGTATATGGCAAGCCCTTTGTGTAAAAACCAGATGAACTCTGTTTTTCTCAGATAAACTCAGTTTTTCTCAGATAAACTCAGTTTTTCTCAGATAAACTCAGTTTATCAGAAAAACTGTGTTTATCAATGATAAACTCAGTTTATCAACAGATAAACAGAGTTATCAGATAAACAGAGTTTATCAGATAAACAGAGTTTATCAGTTGATAAACTGAGTTTATCAGAAAAACTCAGTTTATCAGTCGATAAACTGAGTTTAACATTGATAAACTTAGTTTTTCTGATAAACTGTGTTTATCTGTTGATAAACTGAGTTTATCTGAGAAAAACAGAGTTTATCTGAGAAAAACAGAGTTTATCTGGTTTTTACACAAAGGGCTTGCCATATACGCGCGCTGCATGAAATAGTCGTCACACTACATATCTCGCCATGACGACATATACTTTTTGGGAAGTCGACTCGGTGAGATAATTTATGTCGCTATTACGAGATGAACTTTTTTGTGAAGTCGACTTGGCAAGATAATTCATGTCGCCATGACGACATGAAATTTTTGTGAAGTCGACTTTGCAAGATAATTTATTTCGCCATGTCGACATTACTTTTTGGGTAGTCGACTTGGTAAGATAATATATGTCGCCATGACCACATGTATTTTTTTAGAAGTCGACTTGGTAAGATAACTTTGTCGCCATGACGACATGAACTTTTTGTGAAGTCGACTTGGCAAGATAATTTATTTCGCCATGTCGACTAATAAAAGTTGATAAGTCGACATGGTAGGTTAAATATCTTTACATGTCGACATGATATGGATATTAAGTCGACTTGACAAGATGAAATATCTCGTCATGTCGTCAAGTAGAATGGCACTTTAACGCTTCCGTACTCTCCATCTCCTTTTAATGATAAAATCATACATCTTTACATTCGAATATGATTGACTTTTGCTTTCAAAGCCACCGGGGAAAGAAATGAAGAGAAAAAAAATTGGCGCAGTTTCCCACGTGAATTGATTCCTTCTGTTGCGGCGTCCCCCGGTTGACTTTGTTCGTGTGCGGTAAAATGTCAGAAAAGAACAAGAAAACATTTCACTATGGTTGGATCCTCTCCACTGAATTCAACTTCCCGTCAATGATCTCGCGCTGGACAAGAAAAAAGGAAAAAGGGGCCATGGTTTTTCCAATGAATAAAGAGGAATAGATAGAAAGGAAAAATGCTGAAGTAGGTTACAGATAAAGATTCAAAAAGAAAATGAAAAAAGGAACAAAAATAGGACGTAGTAGCGTAGTTTTTGGAAACATATAGGGCAATAATTGAAGAGAAAGCATGCTGTAAATCATTGGAAACCAAGATGACAAGCTTAGAGTTGTACCAAAAAGTTCTTAACCCACATAATAGGGATCATCATTACTGCATGACTGATAGGGTACGACTACCCATGCCTCGATTATGGATGTGTCTTGTGTTAGGTCGGGACAATCCACTCACATTGGCCCTAACCATAACTCATTATTACATTAATATATAAAGGAAATCAAGACGATTTGGTTACCTTTTGATCCGATTCTTCGTTTATTATTCTTAACTCGAGCAACCTCTGAGAATTAGCATATTCATCAATCATCTAATTTGCATATTCGTAACATATCTCCCCCCATAAAAGAAAGTTTCTATCAGTAGTTAGAACTTTCTTCTGAACAATAATCGTAAGATCTAAAGGTGATAAATGAACCACACAAAAAGTATTTAAAAGCTAGCATGAAGATCATCTTTCTAATATCGAAGACAGACTGATTAGTCCTTTCATTCCAACATTTAATAACAAAACACAAACTGCAGAAAAGGAAAACAACTTTGATAGATAACATTATATGTTCTCTTCCTGAAACCTGTAGGTAAGTACCAGGACATTAATCAAACACAATGCCTGTGTTTAGTAAAGAACCACAAACTGTAGTGGTCGGAACACGTCTCTACACATCACACATAATGAATATATGAATATATATGAGCGTAATGAGCATGCGCGATAAATGAAACACTGAATATTCAGCAAAGGCGCAGATATCCCACACGCGCAAAACACAATTTGCATAACAAATGATTGCATATTCATATAATGAACGCGTACAACGTAGTCACATGACGCGTCGCTATGACGACACCTCATTACTATGTCGGAATGCAGTGTCTCATTAAATATGTGGGTCAACAGAAGCAATATGTTATGATGATCCACATAACTGTGCACAGCTCGATTTGAAATATTTCTGACATTAAATGCAAGAGTAAGGGTACATACATGTACATATTTTGTGTACATATTACATTAGAAACATAATCTGTTGAGTTACTGCTGCAAGCTATAAATTGAAACTTGTTTAAATACAAACAAATAAGCAAGACTTATCAAGTTAAATCACAAACACATACATATGCAATACTTGCAGTCAATAATCTTTGAAATCTGTGTAACAACATTACGCAAGTTGTGATGCTACAATGTACACCTTTGTTTTACTTTCAATTTGTTTTACACCTGTAACATTGATAACAGTTGCCTTTTATGCAAATATTATCATAATTATTTTGTTGTTGTTATGAAATGGTAAATGCATTAAGCTTTGCGTTCCATAGCTAACAATGCTGGGTATAAACAATAACTGTTCTCTTTTGATCAAAAGAAAACTATTCTGAATCACGTACAAACAGAATCAAGAAAAAACATGAAATCATTATACATGTATAGGCACAGATAAGGAAACAATGACATATGGTGCACATTCTCCACATAATATAGTCCACTGTCCATACTGGCGTCTCCCTGTAAATAGGTGAAATGTTCATACATGATCATTCATATCACTGTTCAAAATTAATGAACTGTCTGATCCATCAGTTCACAACACTTAAGTAAGTGTACAGATACAAAGCAATAAAATCATGTGTAGATTCCTTATGACGAATAAAGACAAAATGTTAAAGTTCTAGTTTCTTCACAATTTGTCAAATGTTCAGTAGGCTTGCTTAAGCTCTAGAAAGTGTATCTGCGATTATATTGTCCTTTTCTTTGATATGAGTCACTTTCAGTCCATACGGCTGGAGATCATGCTCCGCTGACACAGTCTCTGGTTTTCATTTCTGAAGCGCTCAAGAAGAGTCAATGGATTATGATCTGTGAATACAGTCACCTCTGAAGAATTGCTCAGGTACCCGTCGAAGCGCTGAACTGGCAAGACGAGACCAAGGCACTCCTCTATAGTAGAACATCGTCGCTGGTGGGGGTTGAGCTTCTTGGAAAAGTAGCTAATGGGTTCCAGGAGACCCATGTCATCCATCTGTAGGAGAACAGCATCAACTCCTACATCACTGGCGTCAGCGGCAAGCTGAAAAGGCTTCTGGAAGTTTGGAGCGTCCAGCACTGGTTTTGACATCAGCACACCACATTTTGTGGAATAACACTGCGACACTTTTTCAGCTTCTCCTGCTGGTAGAGCAACATCACACAACTTCTTCAAGTCCTCTGCTGCTTTCTGAGCCTCAATCAAGGCAGGCTGACTGAAGATAGTCGTAGCATGACTCTGGTCATCTTGGCCCTCCTCCAACGTTCTGGAAAAAGTGTCACCCAAATTGACGTCACCATCCTTGTCATCTTCTTTCTTTTTCATAGCCTGGGCTCCAGTAACAACACACGAAGGGGAAAAACCAGGAACTTCACTTTCCAATTTCTCTGCCTCAAAATTCACCACAGGAGTGTCGCACACAACTGGCGATGGCGACACTTTACTTCCGGCTAAATCATTGCCAAGCAACATCGAAATTCCCCTCATTGGCAACTTAGTAACAATGCCAACAGTCACTGGTCCAGAAACGAATCCACTGCTAAGCTCAATAGTATATAATAGAACCGGTTTCAAACCATCATTCACATCCTGAACCAAAACTTTCTTGCCAGTGAAATTCTTTGTGTCCAAGGACGACTCATCAACAATAAGCAACGTTTTCATAGAACCAGTGTCCCTTAATATCGTGATAGGACACTCCTTATCATCAACACTGAACCTAACCGTGCCATAAGAAACAAAATCTAGAAATCCTTCATCAATCTCCTCATCATGTCCAACATCTCTTACTTGATCACTTCTTTTTGTTCCATTGTGATCATTCATTACACGTTTTTGCATGTCGACTGCTGCTATGCGCACAAAGCCACTAGGCTGTATAATTTCCTGTTCAAGATTTTTTTCTCTTACTTTTAGTCTTGGACATTGCGTCTTAAGGTGGCCCTCTTTCTTACAGTAGGCACAGAGAAGTCTGCCTTCAGTTCCAAAACCACTACTCTGATTAGTGCCGGTGTTACCTGACTTTCTCTGAGTCGTAGGTGACCTAGATTGATTCCTACGCCTAGTAAGTGGTGAACTACTCCCTTTATGTGTCAATTCGTACCCATCTGCCAACATGGCAGCCTTTCTCACATCACTAACTACATTATCATTGACATATGTCCTAACCTCTTGAGACATACATCTTTTAAGCTCATCAATGAGCATAATCTCTCTAAGAGAATCATATGTGGCATCTATTTTCAAAGATCTGATCCACTGGTCGAAGGAAACTTCTTTTTTCCAAGCAAACTCTACACAAGTCTCTCCAGTTTCTCTCCTGAGATTGCGAAACCTCTGACGGTAGGCTTCTGGAATTAACTCAAATGAATGAAGAATAGCATCCTTCATTGTCCGATAATCAAATGCCTGCTCATAACTCAGTGCAGAAACAACCGACTGAGCTTTACCAGAAATCACTTGTTGGATGAGCAATGCCCATTCATTTTCCGGCCACTCCATTTTCTTGGCAACCCTCTCAAACATAAGAAAGAATGAATCTAACTCATTTTCATCATATCTCGGAACAAGCTTAACCCTAGCAGAGAACCCAGCTTCCATTGACCTCTTGTCTCTCTCACCAGACTGACTGCCCTGAGAAGTCACGTCATTATGACGTATCATTTCAAATTCCAACCTCTTTCGTTCCATTTCTCTCTCATGCTCAGCAGCCTTTATTCTATCTCTTCTCTCCTCTAGCTCAATCTTAGCTAAATCAAGGTCAAACTCGTCACTGGTAGCTTTATCTTGGTTATGAGTACCACCATTATCATTAGTTGTAGGCGCGTCCGCTCGGGCCGCGGCCGTCGCAGCACTCAGTCCCGCATGGGCTGTAATTGCATCAACTATTTCTGCCTTGCTTTTGTGACCAGTTAGATTTACTGATAGCTTTGTTCCTACAGCTGTTAAATCAACCTTTCGTAGCTGATGTAACCGGCCAATAGTCAATTCCTGACTCAAAAACTTTTCAACATCAAAGTCAGCCATTGTATAGATCTAGTCTGTGCAAATTACACAAGTCTCACAAAGTAAGTCAATTGTCCTGACTGGAAAATCCAACAAACAAAATGTTGAATGTGAATCAACGCAGATAATATAGTCCAACAACAGATCAACAGACCAAGTAAACAACAAAATTGATCAACAGACCAAGTAGACAAAATTGATTAAGCATCAAACTATCACCAATGCTGTGAAATTGATATACATGTAGCCATGCAGCAGAGGGTTATATCGAAACTCCACCTCCACAACTTGAGTCAATTTTGTCTAGACTTCATCAACTCTTAATTATACTTACACGTATAGTCTTAATATCACACACACACACACGTACGTGTAAAACATGGAATAATTTCCAAAAAGTCCAGTACCCACAGTCCCACACTACATCAGATGTGTAGCAAACTAGATTGCATGCAAACAACTAATCTAGGCCATTACCCTAGAAGTAGAAACGAAGCCGAGGCAAAGTTAAAAGTCAATCCGACAAAACTTCTTCAACGACTGCCATGCAATTAACAGGCAAAACCAGGACCAGAATACCAGACAAACGCAGCAGATGTGCAGTGAATTTCATACCAATGAGACAGTCTACATCTAAGGGGTATGTACCCCAGACAAGACTCGAGCTATCATGCAGTACAAAACAAAATCAAACTGTGTAGGCTTAACCCTATTATGGACGCTACACTACCGTGACTACAGCACAGACATTCCACAGCCATTAAATTTGTGCGAAAACCACACCAAAACCCATTAATGGGACAAGAGGCAAACTCCAAACGATACGCATTTCGGATCGGAAAAGCAACAAAACAGCAAATATTACTATATCTAGCTCTTGAGACAAGCCCCCAATCTGTTAGGTCGGGACAATCCACTCACATTGGCCCTAACCATAACTCATTATTACATTAATATATAAAGGAAATCAAGACGATTTGGTTACCTTTTGATCCGATTCTTCGTTTATTATTCTTAACTCGAGCAACCTCTGAGAATTAGCATATTCATCAATCATCTAATTTGCATATTCGTAACACTTGATCGATATTGCTATCAAGTGATCTGTGAGAAGATCATTATTGTGATATGGGTTAGTCAACTTGGTCACAGGGATAATTATGATGATGTCACTTTGAAGGCTCCGTCGGTGGGATGATGCTCATCATCATGCTGATGCTCACGGTACCATGATGATGAGATTATCAGCTTCGCTTGCAAAGAGGGCTAACCTGATTACTATCATTTTAAAAATTCAGACGTGTCTATTAAAATTAGCGTGGGATTGCCAAATGACTTTATTATCCACTTCCTCCTTCTTTTTCTTTTTCATCTCCCTTCTTCTTCTTTTCTTCTTTTTCTTCGTCTTCGTCTTCTTCTTTTCTTCTTTTTCTTCGACTTCGTCTTCTTCTTCTCCTCTGTCTTCGTCTCTTTCTTTTTCTTCATCATTATCATCTTCAGCATCATCCTTAATTTTTCCAATTCGATTGACTTGTGTTATTAGTACCTCTTTGATATCAAGTAGGGCTCGTGTTCATACTACTTGAAGCCCTTGTTTTAGCTCCAATAGGGAAAGTATAAACAGCATTTGAAATTAGAATGTTTTGAGTTTCTTCTAGAAATAAATCCTTAGATATAAGTATGAGTATGAGTATGATTTATACATGTATGGAACTGGAGTATTCAGTTAGTAGTGTACATGTAGAATCCCTGCCAAGAATCCTTGGCAAGACGTTAAACTACATTTGCCATACTCCACCCAGGTGAGGTAAATGGGTACCTGATAAGATTATTCCTTGTAATACACTGTGCGCTGATAACGCTCGGTGGTAGTTCATGGAGACGTTATGGCATAACTTCTTATGTGCTTTACAAGAACGGATTATTAAAATTAGAATTAAAATTCGCGCAAAAATAAAACTCTTCGAAACCTGTGCATATTACTGTATGAAAATACTTCAATGATAAAACACATTAGTTTGTATGTAATGATATCCAAGTTAACCAACTCTTAAAATAAATGAATTAGACAAATTGATTTAGATGAATAAAGATATCGCCCACGTGAATGAAGTTATTGATGTAATAAATAAAGTTAAACTATTTATTTGTTTTAATAAAATTAATTCTGGCAAATCCTATTTTTGTTTAATGTGCCCACGTGAATGAGAGGTTACAAACACCAGTCGTGCCCTAGACAGTGATGCAGGTGATCAATTATCCTCTCTATAAGAAATTCACTATTGATTTGATTGATCGGTGACACCATTCGCCGGACAAGAATTAATTTATTTAAAGCTCACTCCCGAGCTCTCACCTACTTTTCCAGTTAAGATTATGAATTATAAATAGCCTTCTAAAATACTATACACATAACACAGGACATACCCACGGATTTTGTGAAATGAGATAGTAAGAAAAGTTTCAGTTATACCTTTACATCTAATAGCCAACAGTATTTACATGTCGGATGTAGATGTTCCTTAATTTTCTTTTTGAGAAGTTTAAGACTGCCTTTAGACAGATTCGCTTTGTTTTGTTGGTTAGTTATGAAATTTGTGATTGTGTGAAAGACATCACGAGGTAAAAAAAAGGCATGAGCCCCACTTTTATTTTCTGGAGAACCAAATTGATCCGGAAAAGGAGGGTTGGTGGGGGTTGTAGAGATTGACGAAGAGGTCGTTTTGTCTTCTGTCTTCATCAGCGAGGGAGCGGCCGGTAGGTGGGGGGTTACCGTCACGTTATTATCCCAGTCCATATTGACCGAGTTATATTCGGTCTTACTCCTTCCCCTAGAGTGTCACATGATATCCAGACGGCGGGAAAGACGTAGGAATCCACCAGCTCTTGGGAGAATGGAACAAGGGATGGACAGAATAAGAAATTAATAGGGGTGGATAGAGGTAATGCACTTTGGAGGGATGGGCCTGGATAATAAAGATCGTCCCTCAAGTTGAATTTCTCGGAATTAAGATATGATAGGGATTACAATTTATTTTAAATAAGATTTGCTTCACCCACTGTCCATGTAGTTTGCGTGAAATTCATCATGGATAAAGCAACGTTCTTCTGTATTTCGACAGCTCAGTACTAATGCTCTCTTAGTATTGTCTATGAAGGCACATGACGTATTCATAAGATATAAACGAACCATTCATATTAGATAAGGCTTTGCTCGTGATGGCATTAACTGTTGGGGTCGTTGATTGAGATTTCAAAATGATTGAGAGTAGAACTGTAATGCTGAACAAGAGCATATCATACATGCATCCTAGGAATCACAGAGTCCATGGTGAAGTTAACCGCATCGTCCTCAGCTATAACCACATATTTGGTGAGACATCCTCGTGGACTTACCAGCGCTAAAACTTTTAGCAGGAACAGTTTTATTTCTGAAGCTTTATCAGGTTTAAAGCATCTAAAATGATTAGACATCAGAAAATAGCGATTTTACACTAAAAGCAATGTATAAGTATTAAGGGTGTTTTGCACAAGTAAACAAACAAGACTTCAGGTATACTTATTTACCATCTAGTTTTGCATCTGCTTAACGTGCCCCCCCCCCCCCAGACATTATTGAAAACACATCAAGAACATCTTATAATAATCCCTATTCTTGTGAAGAATCAATTATCTAATCAATTAAAAAAAATAGTGCCTTATACCAAATGTGCCAATGACTAAATAGTGAAACATGGAAAACTCCCGAGGTTTTACAGAGCTCCGGTTACACCCTTGGTCTTAACATCAGTGAAACCCCACTCCATCATGCACTCTTAACTCGGTCACTCCAGACCATACACCAACCAATAAGATCCATTCCTAATTTCCAAGTAATTTGAAACGGCAGAGAAAGAAGTCTGCTATACTCTATCTTTGAATATTCGATAGAGTGCCATGACATTGGTTTGACTGGAATCGTGAGAGGAGGGGATCCAATCTGCAATGGGGGGGGGGGGGGGGGGAGAGCTTCCTTGTCAATGAAAAAATCAATTTACTGCTCTGAAAATGGGTAGGTTTGGCTTTTACTTAGGATACCGAAATTAGAAACTAGATAGTTACTTGGTCAAGAATTGTAGCACTAGAGTTTATATAAATACTGATTTCATGAATTGTAGTTTACGAATTTATCCTTTACACTGTGACAAATTTGGGCAATATTATTTCAACACTTTGCCCAACGTTGTGCCAATAGTCAACCCAACCATCTATTGGGCAATATTTTGCCCAGAGGTATTGGTAAACGTAAGTACCCTACTTCACACGTGCATAATTGTTTCGTATTTTGACCAAAATTTGGGCAAAGATATGACCCTTCAACTGCCCGACTACGGTAGCCCACTTGTTGGGAAAATCTTGACCAACTGTTGGGCAAAATTCGAAACAATTTGCCTAATAGATGGTTGGGTTGACTATTGGCAAAGTGTTGGAAAATATTGCCCAACCTTTTCACAGTGTACTAGAGACACATTCAAACGACATAACTCCCATGGTCCTCTATTTGATCATTCTCTTTTCCTCATCTTAGTATTTTACAGGTAGAGCTCTACCTCAATGAAGTTGCTCAGATCTTAATGAAAAGCAAATCAGTGAGCAGGGTAGAGTAATCAAGGTATAATGAGTGAGATATCTTCAGGATTGATTGATTGAATGACGTTCTTATTTTACTCGAATCCTGAAAAAGTATATATAAGACCTTCTTCGAGTTATACTGAGATACTGTTCTTTTTGTTTTAATCTCTAGGTTTGAAGTCATTATATTGATTTGTTTATAGGATTGAGGAGTTTTATTTTGATCGCAATTCTTCATTGAAGATGTATAGATAATTATTACGTTAATTGCTCATTTTCCTCCCCTCGCTTTTCTCTCACTCCATTTTTACTCCCTATGTTGTGTGTTCGTATACTTACCCTGGCCAGTCATATATCTTTTTTTGTTATTTGCAGCTCATGTCTTTTAATTGACTCTGTCGGTTCTTTTCTCTACATCACATAATAGTTAAAGGTCGTACTGACTCTACAACGTTTCGTTGCCATGTGTACGCTGCTAAAATTACATTTGCATTTAGTTTTTGCTTATGGTTCAGGAAACGCCCAGCATGGAAAGAGGAGAGTATTTTTGTCTATTTTTATTGACATTTACATTGATTTCTGGAGTTCATTAATTACGTTTATTTGTCTTAGCTAAAGCAATATCGAAAGATAACGGATATATTTCTTTTATGTGCCTCATATTGCATTTATTTTTTATCTTTTTATATGTGTTAATATTATATTGTTTTATCATCATACCAAATTTATGTTTTTTTTTTTAATTTCCCCCTGTTCTATACTTGTGTCATCATACCCAATTTCGATTTCTGTATTTTGTTTGGATGACGCATGTAAACAAAGCTAATTTCTGAGTATGATTTTGGTAATGTATAATAATAATAGTGTGTTCTTGTAAAGCGCTCGTGTCGTTCAGACTTGACACTCCTGTCGCTCCACAATTATAAGTATAAGTATGTACAATGTATAAAGTATTGAATTGAATTTTAAACAGGGGGGTGAAAATTCTTACGAAAATACCCAGATATAGATCACAGATGTAGTATACTCCATTTCGTTAGACAAGATGACTTACAGTGAATATGATTATGTGAATTTTGAGGCATGAATATAATTACCATAGAAAGCGAGTTTCTAAGTTGATTAACGATGACCAGAATAAAGTAAGAAATGGAAAGGTAGATACAGTACATGAATTTATGAATTTGGCGCGTACATTTATCATACATGATTGCAAAGTAGTTTTAAACAAAAACATAGCTGAAATCCTAATGAGGGTCCACTGAGACACTTTGAAAAAATATACTGTTCATGAACAGAGTTCCTACCAATAATTTGTCCGCATTTCCTGGCCTCGCTATGATCGCTAATACTTCTTTATCGAAACCCATTACAACCGTGCGTTTGTGACGTGGGTTGACCAATTACCTTGGTTTAGGGTCATTCACTGGGTAGGTATAGAAAAGACTTAACACCACGAGTTTGCCAAGCTAACAGGCCGCAGCAATTTCAATTAAAGGGTATTTACGGGAAAACGAACGAAAATCCAGAATGTTATTAAGAGTAGATTAAAAACTAAGAATATAATAGAACCAAATATATAGCGGGAGAAAAGACGGAGTGAATATGGGAGGGGTGGAATGAGGAAAAGAGAGAGAGAGAGAGAGAGAGAGAGACCGATATACAGACAGAGAGGAGAGAGCGAAATAATGAGAGAGAGAGAGAGAGAGAGAGAGAGAGAGAGAGGGGAAGAAGAGGGCGAACGAATGAGAAAGAAAGAATCGGCTGAGGGGAGAGAAGAAGAATCTGAGTCAAAGAGGAACGAGTCATTATCAACAGTTTTTTTTAATAACTACCGTGTTCTATATTGCATTAGATACTTTTGAAATCAATATGTATGTCCTGGTTTAACCAACGTCAACAGCTCGAAGGCAGTTTCATATTTTATTATATTTGTTGGTAATCATGTGGTATACCCTATAGCAATCATTGTTCATACGGGGGTAATTCGATAACAGGTATGGGGAATTTCTTTATAATCCTTCAAACGGGTATGTCTTATTTCTTTATTTATGAAATATGTGTCTCTAATCAGGATAATTCACGCTAAGTAATATGTAAAACCCGGGCACGGATGCAGTTTGTAGCCGTTTGTAATATCATGGCTTAGCACAATTTTACTTCCCACCAATCTCGCCGGGTGCAAATGAAATTAATATCCCGCTGCTATCCACTCTTTAATGCAGGCGGCAAATCGGCGAGAATCCGTGAGATCGTTATCATTTAACTGGAAAACGCTGAAAATGGGGAAAACATGTCAGGAAAACAATTAGTAATATCGGTCACAAAATCCATCATTTTCACTCTAATACGATGAGGCGGTGAACGTGCATCAATCGTCAAGTCGTAAAATATATTGAAACCCTCGCGTACGTACTAGCTCACCTTTTATAATATAAAGTATGCACTATACATTGATTAAACCTCCATAAACAGTGTTTACCTATGGTATACGTTTTTAGATGTTATAACTGTCGTGTGTAATGGGCTTCCAATAATGATTGCTTGGTGCCAAAATACAATTTATTAAAACAACAACATCATTATCACCAATGTTTGTATTATTACCATAATTATCATTATTATTTGTAGTATTATTATCATTATTCATTCGGTATTTGGCATCATCTGTGTCCAGAATGAGAAAAGCAAGATAAAATATTAAAATACACACACATAACAAGCCTATACAGAATTCACATTATTTTGAGTAATTAAACAAATATAGTAAAAACGTTCCGATAGAGCTATGCCTTCTATATCATCTCTATACCGTTGTAGGTGAAAGACATTATGATTATTTTAAGTTTTCAAGTCGTCTTTTTTGCGATATTCAATTGGTAAATACTTTGAATTATGAAATTGATATTCAAACAAATGAATAGCTTTTATAGCTCCGTATAGCTGTCAGCTGTGGAAACGAAACCAACATAATATATTCACTTGGTCCTATGGTGCCTGCATACCAAGCAATTATTACCCTAGGCCTCTGTGAACATAGGTTGCGTTTATCTAGCAAATTTTTGGCTAGAATCAGGTTTCTCAAACGTCTTTCAGGCAAATTTAGAAGTAGATAAACGCAAAGCCTTTTTCAAACGTCTTTAGATATGGGCATATCAAAAGACGCAAAAAGGTGCGTTTTGTATGTGACATACAGCCAGAATCACGTTTCTGAGAGATCGATAAACGCAAAGCTGTTTTGTACCTCACATACAAATAGGACCACACAGGTGTTGTGTACAAGCATGTGTGTGAATTTGACCTCCGAGAAACTGTCTGCTTCCCGGGTCAAAACAGCTGGGCAGACACAAGGCCTTTATTTTGAATCGTGAAGAGTAGATAAACGCGACATCCCGCAAATCACGATCGTATAGTGGGGTATGATAGTGGGGTTCGATAGTGGGGTACGATATGTACATATCTAGTGGCAAGCCTAGATAAACGCGCTCATAGAGTGTTCCATGAACTACTTTCCAGAGGGTCTTTGTTTTATCGGGCATTCTCGGGTTCATGCAAGGCCCCATTCACACTCACATGCCACCGAATTCAAGATTCTCGGGTTCATGCAAGGCCCCATTCATACTCACATGTCACCGAACTCAAGATTCTCGGGTTCATTCAAGGCCCCATTCATACTCACATGTCACCGAACTCAAGATTCTCGGGTTCATGCAAGGCCCCATTCATACTCACATGTCACCGAACTCAAGATTCTCGGGTTCATGCAAGGCCCCATTCATACTCACATGTCACCGAACTCAAGATTCTCGGGTTCATACAAGGCCCCATTCATACTTACATGTCACCGAACTCAAGATTCTCGGGTTCATGCAAGGCCCCATTCATACTCACTTGTCACCGAACTCAAGATTCCCGGGTTCATGCAAGGCCCCATTCATACTCACATGTCACCGAACTCAAGATTCTCGGGTTCATGCAAGACCCCATTCATACTCACATGTCACCGAACTCAAGATAATCTATATCTACAGTAGATATGAAACAAGTGCAGGTGGAGATGGGTGTTAGTGGCAACGACGAAGGTCAAGATGGTGGGGGGGGGGGGTTGGTGGTGGTGGTGGAGGTGGAGTTGTGATGATAGAGGTGGTGGTGTTGTTGACGGCGGTTCTTGTACTGTTAGCGATGGCATTGGTGAAGGTGAATATGTTGGTTATGTTTGTGTTGCAGTGAAGGTTGTGCAGATGGCGATGGCATTCGTGAAGTTGAATGAGTTGTCGATCGTTGTGGTGGTGGTGATAATGGTGGTGATGGAGGTGTTGCAGATGTTGGTGGCAATGGTGGTGTTCGTGGTATTGATGGTAGTAGTAGTGGTGGTGATGGTGGTGGAGGAGGTGGTGGTGATGGTGGTGTTCGTAGTATTGATGGTAGTAGTAGTGGTGGTGATGGTGGTGTTGCAGATGGTGGTGGTAATGGTGGTGTTCGTAGTATTGATTTTAGTTATAGTGGTGATGATTGTGGTGGAGGAGGTGATGGTGATGATGGTAGTGACGATGGTTTTTATACTGGTGGTGATATCAGTGGCATTGATGATGGTTGTTTTCGTCGTTATGGTGATGTTATAACGACATTCGTACATGTAATAGGAAGAATAGAGTATTGTGGCGGTTGTTTTGCATTGCTACAAACAATGAGATAATCCGCCCTTTAAATTTCCTTGCACAGCATAGGGTTTATAATAATACAATATATCTTGAATTCTTAACAACTACCCGTCTCTGTACAAACCCGCTAAAATAACGCCTAATATGCCTTGTTTTTTAGGATGATGTTTTTAGGTGAGAAGAGTAATGCACGTTGGGGTTCTCTTTGTTACTAAGTCGAGTCGTGGAGGAGACGACATTGCTGTCACGTAAAAGGGTGTATCTGATTTCAGATCTCTGTGTCAACCACTTGAGAAAGACCTGGAATGGCTGCCTAGAGTTCAATTGTTTACTGATTCTAAACTAACTTGTTTTACTACATGAAACGATACCCACTTGATTCGAATCGAAACAGTTTTTCTTTCTTTCTGCTTGGAAACTCAGAGTCAGAGCTACTATGCCATCCTCAATAGATAGTGTTAATAACCCATATGAGTGACTTGTTCAGAAGGAATACTTTTACTTCATTTGATGCTTCGAAGCGAAAATTAGCAAGATGAATGGGTATGATGGGAGTTCAAAAAGAACCTAGAAGTTAAAATTCTATGGAATGATAGAGGTAATGTTAAATATTAATATCTTATGTTGTATTAATATCTTTCGAATCAATCAATTCTAACAAATGAGCTATACCCGTACGATACACATACTCTCTTAGTCTCTCATTATTAGTGTGATTCTACCAAGAACTGAGCTAGTCATTTTAACGAGCATTAGCAGCAGAATCAAATTGATTTATATAGTCCATGTAATGATTGCTAATAAATATATGAAAGGAAACTCGATCTGTGCCATCATTTTCATATTTACGATGCATGAATTTTGTTAAGGATTTATTGACGTTCATCATTGAAATCAGGTATACAATAGCCTTCCAATAGATGTTTAATACCCCCGAAATACCAGTGTTTATTTTTCATCGGATAACAAATCAAAAGTAATAAACGTAGTACCAATAAAGCAGTTATGGAGGTAAAGAGATAAATGCTGTTTCCAAGTGTATGAAAGTAAGAAACCAACATTAACAAATAACATGTACGATTCTGATGGTATCTTTACGATCTTCAAGGGATAAAATAAGACATAACTCTTTCCGTGTTGATTTAACCACCCATCAAGTCTGTATTCATTGTCCTTAATCTCATTCCCAGAACGTCTAGCGAAAAACAAATAAATATAGACGGGCTTGCAGGTACGTATGTCCCCGCGGGAGTCTGTCGCCATGGTTACTCCTTTCCATTGACCATCTGCCTGGTTGTGTTTTAATGGTCTGAGGATGTGACAAACATCATGGTTCGATCATTAGACAAACATTCATTTTCAACATCACTTCACCCTTGGTAAATTTCCATTAATGATTTACTCTACTCAAAGACAATCGTGGAGGTACTTTCTGAATAATACCAAAGTCCAGTTATTGCCCTGATACCTATCGTTATGTTTGTAACAGGGAAGAGCACCTTCATCATTTTCATGTATAGGGAAGGAAAGGAGAAAACTGTGAACAGATTTTCTCCCAAACTACCTTTAGTTAACAGGAAAATTCAACAAAAATACTGCTAAACATTCATCATGTGACTGTATCCAGACAATATGCCTGGCATTGATACAAGCATATACAAATTTGAATTTGAAATTTGAGGCAAAGAAAAAGTGTACCTTGGTCTAGTTCAAAATGCATTATACGATCGATCCAATTTAACTTTATCTATTAAGAATTATCCATCTATTGTGTTTGTGTATATTTGCATGTTTCGCTTAATATGAGTACGTTGTTGATACTATACCAAGTTCATTATTCTATGCTCATGTTTATGCTCCTTAATTCTGTTCTCCATCATCTACCCTACCTGTATGTCATCGGTAAATGACAACTCTCACCAAAGATCACAATACTCCCATAGAATTGCTTAGCAGGGTTGTATCAAATGTCACGGTGTTCCCAAGAGAGTTTGTTTTCAATCTGAGAATCGGCTTTCTCCAGCTAGCTAAATAAAAGCATTGTGATAGGAATACAGGGAGACACGACTCACTTCGATGCTGCAAGCTATCAATGATAGATCAGCAAACCCAGTTTGTTTACAAGTATTGTGTCACAGATGAGGGGAACGAACCTCGGTTTATATTCGAGTATTAAAGCTAAAGACCAGTTATGGTCATGCGATTGCATTGTGAAAGAAACGTTGTGAAATCGATCAGAAAGGTTGATCATCTAGCATAGATGTACTGCAAGGTTCTGGAATCATCAAAATGATAAGAAATTTGGCCAAGTCTTCATAAAGTTAGAAGCACTGTACACAGAAAGATGTATATGGGACTACACACACGTGCGCGACACGTGCATTTTATATCTCTCAACAGGCGAGAGATACACTAATTTACCACATATATCAATTAGTAGGCGGTTTCCCGTCAAAAATGTTATCATCATGTAATATTCAAAACATATTCTTTCACATGATTGGTAATAAGAGCTTCCATTTCATTTTTTGAAATTGGGGCGTTTCCAATACTGGTCTTTACCTTTAAAGACACCATGTCTACTTCATGCCAGAGTGACCTAGGTTGAGTTTAATATCAACCGAGAAGCGTACGGCGTAACGTAACTCGCTGGGCTGGTAAGAAGGCATCATAGAAAGGACAGGGCCAGCGTGAGTTGGAACTGTGTGCGGATCGTGGTTTAATTTGAAATAATTTTTTTTTTTTTTTGTAGACTATGACTAATATTATATTAAAATGAGATTGGAAGAAGAAAGAAAAAATAATAATTTTACCAAGACATTAAAAGAAAGAGATGCGATGAAATTGGCAACAATAGTCAAATTTGACTAATAGCCATTATAATACCAAACGAACAACAACAACAACATTTAAAACCAGTGATAACGTATAACAGAAAAACAACTTTCACCGAATACCAAACAACGCTGTTGAATTATACCACTAATTAATTGAACCAGGTGGCGCTCGTTTATCTTTTGAAAATTATTTTCATTTGTGCCTTAGAAATTAATGAGGTTAATTATAAAAAAGTACGCATAAGATCCATCTTATGAATGTATCGTCTGCAACAACAAAGCCAGTCCCCTCCCCTTCCACCCCCTCTCTCTCTCTCACACACTCTCTCTGTCGCTCTCTCTCTCTCTCTCACTCTCTTTCTCTCTCTCCTTCTCTTTCTTTCTCTCCTTCTCCTCCCTCTACTCTATTTTTGTCCCGTTCTTCTGTCAATTGCCTCAAGGTCAGTGAACACAGTTGACGCAGCACATGGTAATTAGCACACATATAGTTCTCATCGGTGTACTATAGAGATACATATAGCGTAATAGTAAACGCATGGGATGTAATGTGCAATACGATACATTGCATTACAGCATCAATATTTGTTTTACACTTCTTATCAATTGATTGTTGCTTATTACTCCTGTATTACTATTATGTATAATGATAATAATAAGTATTTTATAATAATATCTTAGTAAAAAAGGAACAAAACAATTATACCAGGGCCCTATTTCAGAATATTTAGCATTGATGGTAGCTTTGCAATTATTGGTAACTTCCAGGGAAACCTTGATTTCACCAGCTGTTGAGTAATATTGCCATGGTTGTTGATACGGCAGGCAAAATTTACATCAGTGGGTAGTTTAATGCAACGGAGCCCAGAAATATAACATTTATTTTCAGTAGGTCTGAGTGAAAGAGAAGCTGCATGCTTGATTCTCGTTTGAAATGTACCAAGACATATAATGTTAGTAATGTCACCATTTACAAATGATTTTGTACGATCATGTGCATATTTAGTGTGCCAACACGAGGACTGTTTTAATTTTTCGCATGTGAAAAGATGATATGCCCATTGAACGCTAAACCTATCCGACACAGACAAGATTAAACACTTCGCTTGGTTAGTCATTCGTGCGACCAAGGACAAATTGATATGTCTAGTTCGAAAGCTGCTTTGACACCTAATTACGATCGAAGCATTAACACTGGTGCATGTTAGAAGGATTATATGATGACTTCTATTATCCTGCCCAATGAGCACGAAACAATGATCATCTCAAGAACTGCCAATTACACATAAATATGGGATCAATCAGCTTGTTTTTTGTTTACCACTCTAAAAATATGATATAATGATAACTTAAGGATTTATGTTGATAAGTTAACGTTTATGTTATTCAAATATTTGTCTTCTCCGTGTTGAAATTGAGACTACTTGTGTAGTGTATGGTTACAGAAACATCAAAGCCCTAAACAAAGTTACTCCATATCGCTATGGTCAGAAGGACTGTGTTAAAAATGAGGGATCAAAGGTTTGTTGAGAGGTTTCACTGTGTGGAAAATGGCGGTATTTCAATTGAAAATAATTGTATGTGATATTGGTGAGTGAACTTTGATATTTCCGCAACTATATTAGAATACAGAATCTAGAGGTGAGATCTCTTAACCTAATTTTACCACCCGTTCCGCTATTGAAAATTCTCTTTAATTAGTTATCATTCTGTCCTAAAATATTATATTGCTCTTATACATTACATTTTTTACTTCATCTATTATTGCAGGTATATCTAGAAAGGTTTCATAACAATTTTTACATTCAAATGACAGACCTACATTTTTCAATAGAAGTATGCTACAAAAGAATATAAATTGAAAAACGGCGTATGGTGTTAGCAAAAACAAACAAGTACGAGATATCTCCATGTAAATGAGAAACTCGACCTATATCAGGACTTATGAAAGTGGCACCGTCATGTTATCGAAATAATCATTATTTTTGCCTGTCTCATTTTAGAGTGAAAAAGGGCAGTGACTAGTATTACATGTAGCAACAGCTAGGTATACTCATCTATGTGACCTCGGTATTATACGGGTAATTAGCACTATTTGCAAACACATTATTATAACGTCCATTCCATAATACAACCATTAGAGCAGACTACTTTCTCGCATATTCCCCATACGGTACCAAATAAGGTTGTAAAGCCAGAATAATCGGAACCCAAATACTCATTTTCCACAGCACCGGCACTCAGACTCGAAAGATAAACGGTGCGATAAAAGCAAATGGTCGCTATCGTTGTTCTAAAATGTCATCGATAAAGCAGCAAACGTGATCGGAAAGTAAAACTCTCCTGACACTCAAAAGGGTGAGTGGCTGGGAAGAGGATGGGGGTGAAGGGGTGTGGGAGAGGGGGTGGGGAGGGTGGGAGAGGGGCGGGGGAGGGGTTGTCCATGACATATAAAGTACAACGTGCATATATTTAGAGTAGAGAATCGACAAGGAAAGGGGCACTTGTGGGTATTTGGGGCTGGATATTGAGTGGCTGGGAGGAGGATGGGGTTGCAGGGGTGGAGAGGGGGTGGGGAGGGTGGGGGCGGGGGAGGGGTTGTCCATGACATATAAAGTACAACGTGCATATATTTAGAGTAGAGAATCGACAATCGAATGGGTATTTGGGACAGGATATTGATGGGACGGGGTTGGTCTGTCTCTCCAAATCCCAATACCTCAAAGGTGTTGAAGACTGCACGTGTTCCCATGGATATTGGTGTGTTTCGAGCAGTGTCTTTTTTTATACTATAATTTCGTAAAGAAAACACAAATTTTGTTTAAATAAATTAAAAAAATATAGTAAAACTTAATGGAACTGAATGGCTATCTCCTACAGACAAATTGCCAACTTTGAATATGGGTTGTGACATCATCGCGTGCTAGTCATCGATTGTTTTGTCTACTGTGAATACCACAGATTTACCATCAAGCATCATTGAATCTGAATTCAATATCATTTAAATGGCTTATTACATGTAGCTGAGGTTTTATACTGTCTGCTGTACATACCGAAACATTAATGATTAATTCTATCAACCACAAAAATCTAAATCCAAAAAGTATTATGCCAATGACAAAATCATGCAGAACTTTATATTTGAAAATATATGAAGATGAGGATTAGGTAACAAATCAATAATATGATTTTGACTTACATAACCATATTTCCCCATGAATCCCATTTAATCTTAAATTAACCCTAATAAAATTAACGTTACAGGTTTTCACAGATATGCACTACCAAATCATATTCTTTCAGAAACGTGAAAAGGATTATCTTTTGTTGTGTTTTTTTTTGTTGGGGGGGGGGATAATCCTTAATAAACAAATATACAAACTTATTATAATATTCTTGATGAAGGTTGAGACAGAAATATCAATTTCTCAAGGTTCATGAGTACAATGATATGTAAATCAATGGATCCATTATCAAACAGTGACTATTCAATTGACATCGCAAAACCATGGCCAATTTTCTAAACTTTAAGTTCAAGACGTTTTTCTTCAGTATGCCCTACTCATCCAAAACGCTCCCTCTCTCTCTCTCTCTCTCGATCCTTCTAATTGTCCCTCCTATTCCCTGCACTTTAACTTTCCTCCTCTTTTATTTTGCTTTCTATTTCAATTTCAATCACTTGTCTTTTTCGTTGTCTCTCTCTTTCTCTCTCTCTCTCTCTCTCTCTCTCTCAGTCTCTGCACACACAAAAGGAAAACAAAAGCACATTCTATCTATTGTCATCAATGAATTACTTTTAATAATATTTATACTCGATATGCAATTCTATATTCACATGCATTTACAGTGGCTTCGATAGACATGATTATTCAAGAGGTCGATGTAAAACTGTTAAATTAAGGCCTTTTTTTATACACATTTCTTTTTAAAATTCAATCGTACAACCAGTTAAACGGACAGAAAAAGTGTGTGTAAAGTTGAACTTTATTACTGATTTGAAAATGCCGAAATTCAAATTAAGTATTTTAAAGCCCCACTGTTCTACTTGTAGCTACTTGCTCCTTCTATATAGAAAACTTCCCCAATCGGTGCCTGTTGGTCCCCAATGATCCTCTATTTCTTATGTTATTTGGGAGCTGAGTTGATGAGATAGCCACCTGTCAGTGACCTCGCTGTGTTGTCTAATCCCTCCTAGCCACACTAGTGTTGATAAGCTTTAAAATGTTCCATTTGACTTGTTTTCATTTGTAAAACGACTAGCACAATACACTATTTATAGGGACATCTAAAGTAGATGTGAAGTCATTTAAGCGACAGTCTTTTAAATTATGTCGGAGTGTAACTCAGGAAGTAACTTACAGAGAAAATATCAACATCAGTCTGGAAATGTAAAACGTATGACAAGCTTGTTAGCGAATCTAATAATGTCGCATTTGCTTGGCCTCTCCTAATCGTTTGGGACTTGTGGTTAGTTTGTTGATAGTACTATAATCAATCCATAATTTAGTGACTTTGTAGTAATAGGTCATGGGATTTTGTTGTAGAACACGTTTAGCTGGCGTAGTTTCTCGCGTTTCGGAGGGGAAGAGAGCGGATGTTTAAAGTGAGTGTACAGAATATATATCTAATTTGCTGTTTCTGCTTGGGTTTCTGTTTTTCTTCACTCAGCCCCCTATTATACAGGTTTTTTTAATAGTTTTATTTAGATTTCCATTTTGTCTTTAACCATTTTGTGAAGAAAGCAACTGTACGAACATGAATTGCAATTGCTCGACATTTATTTCCGCTTCAAGGCGTTAACATTTAAAATAGGCAATATCTGCCTGTAATACCAATACACATACATGATGCAAATTGCTATGTACGAACATGAAAACTCAGGAACATAATTCTGCGAAACTCAAAACCAAAATACATGTAATATAATCCTATCTGCAATATCAAACTGTGAGAATTAATTTTTCAGAATAATCCTGAGGATCTCTGGTCACGTGATCACCAGAAAGGATAGTAGCTCCTCCCGGTAGCCCCCCAATTCATGGGGCTCTGAACGTGATCCACCAGCAAGATAGTAACTCCCGCTGATATCCCCCTCTTCTTGGGGTTCCTGTCCCCCTCATCACTCCTAAACGCGGACGCGTATCCCGGCCTGCTTGGCCAAAGATATTGGCAGTCCCGCGTGTTCAAATTAAATTATATAAAATTCAAACCTATATACCGTAACTGACTTAAACTACCATCCTTGTTCTCTGAATGAATATGTATTCTCTAACCTTGAACACATCTACAAAAACATACATATAACGATAATTACATGTATACTCGTGATCGATCTCTCCAATCACCCCAACCTCCCAACCATAAAACAACACGTCACAATGACCTGTAACTTGACACACAGGATTAAAATCTCCGTGCGGCCCAGCCTCCCAACCGTAAGACATGTGATAATGGCCTGTAATTAAACACAGGATTAAGTTCTCCATGCAGCCCAACCTCCCATCCGTAAATCATGTGAAAATGACCTGTAGATAAATACAGGATTTAACTGTCCATGCAGCCCAACCTCCCATCCGTAAATCATGTGAAAATGACCTGTAGATAAATACAGGATTTAACTGTCCATGCAGCCCAACCTCCCATCCGTAAATCATGTGAAAATGACCTGTAGATAAATACAGGATTTAACTGTCCATGCAGCCCAACCTCCCATCCGTAAATCATGTGAAAATGACCTGTAGATAAACACAGGATTAAGTTCTCCATGCAGCCCAACCTCCCATCCGTAAATCATGTGAAAATGACCTGTAAGTAATTACAGGATTTAACTGTCCATGCAGCCCAACCTCCCATCCGTAAATCATGTGAAAATGACCTGTAGATAAATACAGGATTTAACTGTCCATGCAGCCCAACCTCCCATCCGTAAATCATGTGAAAAAATCCTGTAGATAACTACAAGGTTTAACTGTCCGTGCAGCCCAACCTCCCAACCTTAAAACGATGTGTGACAATGACCTGTGAACAGGATTAACTCCCCGTGCAGCCCAACCTCCCAACCTTAACAGGGTGTCACTAAGAAAATGTAATAGACTCAGTTTAAGACTTCAAGACCACCAGAACCTTACTCAAAGTGTTTACACTAACATAGTGCTAAATACACGTGTGCAGGGCTCTGATCAAGGGCACAAAAGTGTTACATATGAAGTGAATTTTAAAAGTCAATTATAGACTGTGGCAACATTATTTTTGTAATCTGCAAACATTATGCAACATATAGCTAAAAAATCAGACCTTAACAAATTGCCGTTAAGTGGCAATCAGTAGCTAAATATCACATCATCAAAAATGTTACGTACATAACTCGGTGTCCACTTCATGCTGATATTTCCCTTATAATTTCACTTTTTCTGACAAAGTACATTAGATGTTAAAACATACTGTAAACAAAACTTAAAACCACTGCCATATCAACTTTTTTCAATTTAGTTATTAGAATATGGCCAAAACAAGTGTGGACACCGAGTTATGTACAGTACATGTTATTCTATACATGCTTTCTCTTTGCCTCATTGTCAAATAAGGTTTTGCATTAGTCTAATAACGACTTCAATTGAAGGAATAATGTGTTTCCTGAATGAAACATAATTTGCAATGTGGAAATAGTTTGTAAACTACTATTACAGGACTGAAATGTAAGATTTCTGTACTTAATCGTACATAACTGTGGACACCAAAAGTAAGTAGTTTTACATTCAAATAATAACTTCTTGTTCCTTAAATTCGATAATTGTTTGTTTAAATGAAAATGCAGAAGGGTGCAATTCATGCTGTATGGAATAAATAAATTTATTTATGATAATTATTTCAAATTTTTGATCGGTAGTAACGTACATAACTCGGTGTCTTTTCATAATGGTGTCTTAGTTATGTACATGACATGAAAAAGTTAAAACTGCAATATTTTGTAATATTCTTCTCACCAAATCAAATGTGTGTATGTCTTATACATTTTTTACTACCTTACCATGACAAATAACTAAATATAGGTGGTCTTATTGGAAAAACAAAACATGGAATACGTACATAACTGTCACGTACATAACTCGGTGTCCACATTCATTGTTGATTAAATAACGCATACAAGTTAAAATGCGGAATCCAATGTTATCAGTGCTCTTCATTCACCTATATACACCATTACATTGTCATTTTGAAAGTATACAATATGTTTTTGTATAGATTCTGGTGCACTGGTATGTACATAACTGCAGGACACCAAACATTTTCCATTTAGACATCTAAATATTTTTAAAACCATGACCCAGAATGAGATGATCTGATTGGAAATCAAAGATAAAGTGAAACTAAACATTATAACATTGCAAGCTTGTAAATAAATCAATTATTTATACACCATTCTTCAGTTAGTAAGGTTTGAAATTTGCAGGACACCAAAGTTATGTACAAATCACAAAAATTGTATCACATGTAAATAGAATAAGAAAGTAAAATACAAGGAATTAACTCAACAGAAATGTTAATTATTACATAGATTCTACATCAAGATGAAAACAAAAATCATAAGTTTTGCATCCTATTAGTAAAAATCTGGTAACCAAGTAGTGCATGTTTTGAATGTAACATTAAAAGTGCTGAAAATATGCCTTTTTTCATCATAAAATTGCTCTAAAATCTTTAATTTGAACTCAATGAAGCTGAAACCTTGTTTTGAGCTTCCCCAAATGATACTTTGTAATATAAAAATGCTAATTTGTGTCTGGGTCTCATGGTTTTGGATAATTGAACAATTTCCCAGTGTTCAATCTAAGTGTACCCTTGATCTGAGCCTTGCACACATACATCCTACCCTGGGCACTTCCTGCCCGGCCTTCCAACTAACTGCATAATCAAAGCTAAACAATACACAATATGCAGCATAACCTCCACGCCCAGTATCTCCATATCTGAACTTTGCCACCTTGTAATATTAATACTATTCCTGTGCCAAAGTACCTGCCCCATACCTTTCTCCTAACCACCTAACCTTAAGGCAGGCTATAGCCAGTGCAGGCAACATAACCACTGTGACCTCTGCCCTAATATATGTCACTCCAACATAACTCCAGCTTAAATCCTTTGTGGTTCTTGACTCGGGACTAAGGCTTGAACTATGTACCAACTTATGGAGAAGGTTATGACTATTTCCTATTTTTCAGACATGCCCAATTAAATCCACCTTAAAGATAAACTTTAGACTGGTAATGCGATTGCATTGTGAAAGAAAAGGTGTGGAAAGGATCAGAAACAGTTGATCATGTAGCATGTAAGTATTGGTGTGCACTGCAAGGTTCTGGAGTCATCAAAATCATACTAAATTTGACCGAGTCTTGGTAAAGTAACAAGCACATACACAGAAAGCTATGTATGGGACAACACGCATGGTGTCGGGGTTGGTACTACCTTGATTCCCTGTCTTTCTATGCTCATTACTCAGCCAGTATACATTTTCTACCAAAATTGTTTGGCACATGTCATTTATTTGTAAACTTAAACATTCAGTGTAAGTTTCGTTTGATTCTGTGAGAAATAATTTTCTTTTTTTTTACCAGTACTGGAGTTTATCTTTAATGTACAAGAATTTGCAACTACCTCGCTCCCCAATCTTTGGCCTTGGAGCAACATGTGTGCATAAATCATATCCCCTTAACAACCATAATACATCATTGTCTTTAACTGTTTCAAACATGTCTGAGTAACAAACCCCCACTAACTCTTCCTCATTCGTTGTTACACAACCTCGTAACGTGTGAACCCTAAATAATCACTTGGGAATGGGTGGGGGGAAACAATCGACTGCCTTGAGCGGAAAATGAAGCGAGAATGGCTATTCAAAGCGCGCTCATTTGCACGCATAACTTTGCCAAATTATTTCCGCACTAGAAAATGTTCACATGCACACCACATGAGTCGGATCTTTACGCGCATGTTTTGATACTTCTGACCCCAAAGTTTGTTGACCTGATTCGAACTCTTGCTTCTCCCAAAATGTGCTGATCAGTTTATGCTGATCACATTATTTTGTGAAGAAAGCAACTGTACGAACATGAATTGCAATTGCTCGACATTTATTTCCGCTTCAAGGCGTTAACATTTAAAATAGGCAATATCTGCCTGTAATACCAATACACATACATGATGCAAATTGCTATGTACGAACATGAAAACTCAGGAACATAATTCTGCGAAACTCAAAACCAAAATACATGTAATATAATCCTATCTGCAATATCAAACTGTGAGAATTAATTTTTCAGAATAATCCTGAGGATCTCTGGTCACGTGATCACCAGAAAGGATAGTAGCTCCTCCCGGTAGCCCCCCAATTCATGGGGCTCTGAACGTGATCCACCAGCAAGATAGTAACTCCCGCTGATATCCCCCTCTTCTTGGGGTTCCTGTCCCCCTCATCACTCCTAAACGCGGACGCGTATCCCGGCCTGCTTGGCCAAAGATATTGGCAGTCCCGCGTGTTCAAATTAAATTATATAAAATTCAAACCTCCACCCAATACCTTTTTTTTTTTTTTTTTTTTTTGTGATGAATTAATTAATTTATTATTATTATTTTTTTTTTTAAACTAGATTCAGCTTCTATACAGATCTCTTGAGATCTCCTACTTTCTCCCCCGGTTGCTGTAGGTATTCATCCTGACCTATTCAACCATACACCTATGATGTCATCATATGAACTATGCTCATTGCCGTTCACTTCTACACTTTTGTCATGCATTAAAGTTGGGTAACTATACATTTCATGTTGAGGTGTTAATGCATCTGCATTCTAAACTGTTTGGAGCTACTCCTGCTGCGCGAGGAAAGATAGGGGCAAAACCGGCTATTGTGATCGGACTTAAAGATCCGTCGAGCTAGCTACATTTCGTAGTCGGGAAAATTCCCCTATGGCCCACTGGTTCCTGAAACATTTAGTGCGACCAAGTCTTACCGACTCCAGTCCTTGCCAGCAGACTCAGGCTCCCTTATCACTAGACAATTATAATGTAGTGCCATGTGACTTCAGATTTTCCAGATTCAGAATCAAAACATTTCCACCTCATAATGTAAACAAAGCCAAAATACATTTACATTGACGAATCATACATCACCCTTTTACATGCGCACTGACTGCCTTATCCTCAGAGGTAAACAAATTTGTGTCACAGTATATATCTTTTATAGATTACTTATTGAAACAAGCATGACTTGACAGTACAGAGTTATATATTCAATGTATCAGAATCTTCCACGACTGAATTACTTTTCAGTGTGTAATAGTATTTCTCATGCCTCCCGTTACCTGGATATCATCTTATATTTTCAAACCCAACCTCATGGAATAACCCAAATATAACTCAATTCAACTAATTGACTTTTATCGCTCACTTTAGGTTTTCATAGAATACTATTGACATTAGGCTGAATCTGTTCAGAGAAGGCCAGTGTCCTTGGCTGCAGATTCGAATTTATCGATGAGCATGTCCGAGCCCACATCTGAGAGATGAATTCCATCCCTATGGAACAGACTGTGCTCTTTGGCATCTACAAACATGTATATTGTGCACTATTATTGATGTGTTCGCCATCTGGGAGATTCTCCTCTTTGCGAATTTGTTAAGTGACTTCCGCACACCATCCATTGCCTCTTGTGATGTTGGGCCTGGTCTGCTACCGTAGTAAAACCATCTTGGAAGAAAACCAGACCAGGCTATGTGGGTTCCTGGCATTCTTGCTCGTAGAGTTTGAATTGCTGTATCGATTGCGATTCTGCAACGGCATGCATCTCTCTGACCCAAGTCGTTTGTTCCCAGGTGAACGATCGCCAGTGCAGGTGGTGCGTTGTAATTCAACCTATTTGTGACCATTCGGGGGAGGTCATGGAGAGTAGCACCTCCTTGACCATGCCACTGTCCTGCACCCTTCTCTGCTCCCATGTGCAGGCGGTTCTGTGCAGTGGCTCGCTCTTTGGCCCTTCTTACGATACTGTCCCCCACTATCCAGACTCGGTTGCGTACTCGTCCTGAAATAAAATAGTTAAACTCCCGAAAGTAACATGTTCATATATTTGGGAAGAACAAAATATAAAACTTTCTTGTGAGCTTTATTTGCATAGTTGTAATAACTCCCTAGTACTTAGTATGGAGTAAATATAACTTATCTTATATAGCGCAAATAAACTTCACTGCGCCACCTACCCATCTTCCTAATTTGTTCTGGTGGCACACCATTCAAAGCAGCTGTGGTAGCTGCCCCAATTCGGAAAGAGTGAGTCCCATACCGACTAACATTCGCCCCAATTTGCTGAATGTTCTTTTTCAGGACTGCAGTGAACTGGTACCTTGTAAGGGGGGAGCCATTCTCATGACAGAATCGTAGACCCTCTACCTGTGGCCTTGCTTAACCCGAGAAATGTCAATCTTTTGGTAGGCCCCTCGATTTCTCTGCCGCTAATGGAACCCCTAACAGATTCCTTTGAGAACTTGTACCATCTCGAGGCATGACACGCCCCCGTGCTCTATTAAACTAACACACAAGAAGTCATCAACATAGTGTATAATCCCGTTTGAGCCACTTCGCTCCCGAACACAATATTCTATGAATGTGGAAAAAGTCTCGAAATACGCTGGAGCACATCTGACCCCCATGGGCAAGCATTTGTCGAGATAATATTTCCCCTCAAATTAGACCCCTAACACCTCAAAATCTTTCGGGTGCATAGGCAACAATCGAAAGGCGGACTTAATATCCTCCTTAGCCAAGTCAGCTCCCATTCCAGCCTCGGCGACCATCTCAACCGCTGTATCAAATCTAGTATATTCCACTTTACAATGCTCATCTGCAATAAAATCATTCACAGGGTATCCAGGCGGGTATGATAAATGATTGATTAATCGATAATCCCCCGGGGATTTCTGTGGCACCAGGCCAATAGGGTTAGTTCTCTCTTATTCTTGGATGTCGCGCCGACAGGTGTCAATACCAATCTCCCGTCTTCCCGAGTCATTGCCAAATTCGTCCTTTGTTCGTCTCTAGCTTCCCACTGTGTATGTGCCATCACCTCTTGGGCATTCACTAACACATTAAAATCCACATACTCGCCTTTCCATATTTTCTCCCTAATATTATTGGGAATGGCCGAGCCTAATCTATCTCCAACTGGCCGTAGTGGGGATTGGGGCGGGGAGTCATTTACTGTGAACCCGGACCTATGCTCGGTATGTGGTACCGATGAATTACCGATACCTGTGTAGCTAGGTCTGCTGTTATTATCATACTGACTTCCGATTGGCCTAAATCTATATTGAATGCCTCTTGAGACATGCCCTTGATTCCCAGACTCCAAGTCAACATGGGGCACGATTGTAGGGAACGAAATTAAAAATGAGTTCGCCCCTGTTATATGACTATTATCTGCCCCTCTGTGTGGCCTGGGGCTTATCGTACCGACCCCAGCACTAATTGCTGTGCAATTAGCCATAAATCTAACTTCGATTGAAGTAGCATTAATACTAGTGGGTAGATCAAAATCTAGCTCTATCCGTACCTCACCTGTTGACTATAACTGCAACGGTGATCCCGGCTAGTGCTGGTGGGATGCCTGCTGCCGATAATGCCGGGATCGCTTCAGGTAGGCCTACTCCGCTGTCTACTATTAGCGGCCGAGACTGCACTGCCCGTGCCCTCTCTGTGCTGCTTGCCTGACGACAGCGCCTCGCCCGTCCGTTGATGCTTGTGGGTGAGCCACTGCTGGCCGGAGTTTGTGCTGAATTGTTAGTTTTCTTGCTAATTGAGCTGGCTCTAGTGCCCTTCCGACTCTTTTCAGCTGTTCTCTGTCTTTTCTGCTGGGCATTAGCACCGCCATTGGCGCACTCATTGGTCTTTCTCTTTCCCATTTCGCTATTTTTTTTTTTTTTTTTTTTTTTATCTTTTGCAGCTCTAAAACAATCGACTGCCTTGAGCGGAAAATGAAGCGAGAATGGCTATTCAAAGCGCGCTCATTTGCACGCATAACTTTGCCAAATTATTTCCGCACTAGAAAATGTTCACATGCACACCACATGAGTCGGATCTTTACGCGCATGTTTTGATACTTCTGACCCCAAAGTTTGTTGACCTGATTCGAACTCTTGCTTCTCCCAAAATGTGCTGATCAGTTTATGCTGATCACATTATTTGTTTTATGTTGCCGTAAGCTGTATACCTCTGTATATTGAAACCTTCTGTAGAACCTACTGATTCCATCCATATAATGGGGAAAAGCATGAATTGCTGTCATCTCGTGACGTTTCTAAACTGTATATACGACATTTACCGTCAACATGTTAATCTATCGAATATTGGGAGAATTAACTTGACCGCAGAAGTGTGTCACAGAGATTTGTTTTGCCTGGGGGGAGTGTGCAAACTGAACAATGTCACCATCCTACAAGACTGTGTTAAGAGAAGACATGGTGCCTTCCGGTGTAAACAAGAGTATAGGGTGCTTATGAGACATGGACGTTTGAAAGCAAGTCTTGTGTGTCAATCAGAGGAGGGACCTCAGTCAGACCCACCCGCAGGCATTCACGTTTGTTATTCGAAGCATGTTCTAGAAGGTAAACCACTACATAACACAGGTAGCAGGTGGCGCGTCAAGAAGTTGCGCGACGCTGTCTGCGTGGAGTGTTTCGAACGTTCTGATGTGTGCCTTCGTAAGTATAGTCTCGAGGCTTGGGGGCACGGCAACACTCTCACAACACGATACGTCTCAAGAGGCTCCCGCCAAACACAGTTTTATCAAGATGAAACTTTGCTGAACAGTGGGAACTGTGTACGCCAACAGGGGGCGCTGTCGTCATTGTAGCCAAACAGTCTGGAAATCTGTATTTGTGTAAAAGTTAAGACAGATGGGTCATTTCTCTTTCCAAAATATATATGATACGAAAATTTAAAAAAAAAAGTGATAGTGATGAATTATTAGAAGTCATGTAATCTTGTCTGCGATTTCTTTATTCCAAAGGGTGTGGTTAAACAAAGTACATGACAATCAGGCGCGCCGGAAGCAGTTTGGGATTGGGGGGGCAAACATTCCAGGGGGCTCACCTTCCAGGGGCAGTGACGTACACTCTAAATTACAGGGATTTAAATTTAAATCTATAGGATTTATTTTTAAATCTTTCATGTACTGTAGGTAGGGACCAATCGATGTGGATTTAAAATTAATCTTCGCTAGGATTAAAAAGTTTTAATCTGTAAAGGATTAAAAAATAAGTTCAAAAGATTTATATTATAAATCTTTCTAGATTAAAATTAACCCTGATAAAGATTTAAAAGCAATCCTTTTTGGGACTTCTTTGTCATGTGACAAAATCTTATCGCCAGGATTGGTCAATTTGCCGTTAATTTTCGGAAGTTTTTTTAATCTTTTGGGATTGAAAAAAATATATTTGAAACTCGGATTAAGAACCAGTTTAGCAATCTTTTAAGATTAAAAATCAATCTTTATGGATTTAATTTCATTCAAATCCGGCTTAAGATTTAAATTTTAAATCCCTGTAATTTAGAGTGTAACGAGCAAAAACGTTTGGAAGGAGGGGGGGGAGAAGAAAAATCTGCATCACCACCACCACCAATTGGCGGAGATTCCAGGGAGCAGAGCCACCGGAAGCTCGGGGTTTTAGGTATTTAATATCGGAGTCAGATGAGCATACAGGGGCCCGCCTTAGGGCCCCTGTATGGGGTCCAGGGGGCAGAGCCCCCGGAAGCTCAGGGGTTTAAGGTATTCAATAACTGTCAGATGAGCATACAGGGGACCGCCTTAGCGGGCCCTTGGTGGGGCCCGGGGGCAGAGCCCCCGTAAGCTCTTAGGTTTTAAGGCATTTAATTACGGTCAGATGAGCATCCAGGGCCCCGCCTTAGGGCCCTTGGTGGGGTCCAGGGGGCAGAGCCCCCGGAAGCTCAGGGGTTTAAGGTATTCAATAACTGTCAGATGAGCATACAGGGGACCGCCTTAGCGGGCCCTTGGTGGGGCCCGGGGGCAGAGCCCCCGTAAGCTCTTAGGTTTTAAGGCATTTAATTACGGTCAGATGAGCATCCAGGGCCCCGCCTTAGGGCCCTTGGTGGGGTCCAAGGGGCAGAGCCCCCGGAAGCTCGGGGGTTTTAGGTATTTGATAACGGTCAGATGAGCATACAGGGGACCGCCTAAAAGCTCGGGAGTTTTAGGTATTTAATTACGGTCAGATGAGCATACAGGGACCGCTTTAGGGCCCTTGGTGGGGTCCGGGGGCGGAACCACCGTAAGTTCTGGGGTATTATGCATTAATTACGGCCAGATGAGCATATTTTGATATCTCATTATTTTGTGACATTGGCAGGTCACTTATTTTTTCTCTCTCTCTTTCTTTCTTTTTATTTTTAACAAACTTTTTCAAAAGTGAGGGAGGGGGGGGGGAGGGCTCGAGCCCCCCGAGCCCGGGCGTTCTGCATACCCTGACATACAGCATATAAGCATATATTTCGCCCGACTGTAAATTTTTGAGTTTCTAATTTCCAACAAACGCATAAAAAGGTATGACATACAAAAAAATTGAGAAAAAATACCGGAAAATCATGTCATTTTAGCAACATTTGTAAATCACTGGTTTTGAATAAAAATTAACCCCCCCTCCCCCTCATCAGTACGCCAGCGTTCAGGGGCTCATGAGCTTTTCACCCCTATAACAAAACACAGACACGCTTTCCCATTCTCTCACAATATGTCCACGATATGCGCGCTATTATTAAATCCTCCATTGATATAGGTAGCATGCGCAATGTTTAGGAAATTCAATTCCTGTTAACTTTCCTTTTCTTTGAATAGGATTTAATACGTCATTTAATTGAGTTTTTTTATTATTGTTATGTTCTTTTGGGTTAAAAATACAAACCATCTTTACTCCTTTACTGCTTTTTTTTTTTTTGAGGGGGGGGCGTTTTGGGGGGGCAAAAATGCGTTTTGCCCCCCCCCCCCACTTTTTTGATTGGGGGGCAGCTGCCCCCCCCCCCCCCTGCCCCCCCCCCCACCCCCCCCCCCACTTCCGACGCCTATGATGACAATGTCTTATACTGGGGATGGGTGATTATAACGGATAAATTAACAGGTTTTTTTGGATGTGGTAAGTTTTACAAAACTTGTTCATTTGATTTTGGATGAAGAGGCCAATGGGATCAACGAGAAGTCTGGTATTACCCCTTTTCCCTTCCAAATGCCAATAAGCTGATCATCCAAATCATGTAAACACTTTTTTTCAATCAGATTTCGCCTTAAAAAAAGATTCCTTTTCGTCGGTGACCGATTTTTGTTTGTCCCCTTTAAATTTACGTCTTTTTTTTATTTATTTTTTATTTACTCCGTTTTTCCAGCTCGCTCCTTTCCCTTTCCCAATCGTTTTTTGCTTGTCTGTTGACTTCCTCTCTCTCTCTCTCTCTCTCTCGATCTCTCTCGATCTCTTCCTCTTCTACCACTTCTCTATGTATATATATATATATATATATATCTTTCTACGGCATAGACTTACAAACCTCATAAATGTCAGAAAGTGGACAATAGGTCTTTGTTTTCAGTCATTTGTATGTGAATGCTCGATGCTTATGAGTGATTTTTGATAAACAAATCACACCCTTCCCCTCTCTCTGTCATTTCAATCATAACGTTGGTAATTTTCCCCTACCCACGCATTTATATGTTTTCATAATTTCTTTTATATAGAAGGGTTTTATTTTGTGGGGATGGAGTTGGCTTGTGGTTTTCTTTGTTTTGTTTCGATTTCGTAACTCTATTTTGAACACACCCTCACCCACTCCCTCGCAGACTGTGAGCACCTGTCTCACCTCCGAGGAAGGGTTTATGTGGTCTTCAAATCATTGACCGCATCTTCTTCTCCTCTTTCAATATCATTCTCTAGTACCCCTCAGAGTAGCATCTTGGGACTTTCAACAGATTAAGACATTGGATTGTTCGAGATCGATTTAATGCGGGTGAATACTGATAGGTTGGGTGTAACTAGACAAGCGTATATCAAGGGGCTGGCGAAGTAATACATGTACTATAGATATAAATCAGTTTTGTATAATCTCCTCCTTCATTCAATGACTAAAAGGACATTGGTAGGGCGACTGGCAACGTAATATGATATGCTTAAAAATGCATCTTAATATTATAAGTGTTATCATTAAAAGTATCAGTAAGGACAGCAACCTTTTTTTGGAAAATAATATGTTGAGGCCACAGTTTTTAGGGATTCTCTCAAGTTTTTGTTTAAGCGAAATGAAAACATATGAAATCATGTATCTTAATATTATTAGTGTCATCATTAAAAGTATTAGTAAGGACAGCAACCTTTTTTGGAAAATAATATGTTGACGCCACAGTTTTAAGGGATTCTCTTAAGTTTTTGATTAAGCGAAATGAAAACATATGAAATAAAGCATCTTAATATTATTAGTGTTATGATTAATAGTATCAGTAAAGACAGCAACCTTTTTTGGACAATAATATGTTGACGTCACAGTTTTTAGGGATTCTCTCAAGTTTTTGATTAAGCGAAATGAAAACATATGAAATAATGAAACAGATTCGGACCTTGCATATACATGTACAACCGATGGCGATTCGTCATCAGACTATTCGTAGCGTGTTGTTTTGTACTTACAAGAAACATGTTAGAACTCGATTCATTGCTATAATGCCTTCAAAGGGTGAGACAAAAGAACTTCCTTTGGTTTTGTTTTCTTCTTTTAAATCTCTTTGGTTAGATGCTTCGGAAATATTCACCTCGCCATTAGGAATCATAACGAACTCAAACTGTCAAAAATATGATTCATCGGACATGTCAATGTTTTGTACTTAGGGAATAAATGCATCGTATTTCATTTGAGTACCTTTTTCCCGTAGTAACGGCCTCACCTTAAATGCGCCTGCGAGACACTAAGCCAAGCACTAAATCTGCCCTTAAGGTATATTTTTATAGACTCAATAAGTAAAGAGATACGTTTCTCTGTAAATGAGTCCGAACGCACTTTACTAACATATCCCAAAGGGATTTTAATATTTCCTTTTCAGGTAACTTTTAGCTTGAAAGGTTCAAATCACTTCCATAACGATAGCCACATATAAGAGAGCATATATTGCACACTGCGAAGAGCCATCGAGTATTCTGAATTTATTTTGTTTATATTTTTGATGCTGGACTTTTAAAATAAAGTAACAAAAACATTATCTCTATTATCATTATTATTAATATTAGTATTTGATTTGTCAGGCTAGAACGATAGCAAGAAACAATAATACAAAACATCAGCAAGATTTTGATGAAAGTCACATGAATGCCGGGAAGAAAAAAAAAATAAGTATCTATGACCCGAAGGTCTAATTTTCCAATCCATGTGACTTAACATAAAGAGATAGCATAGAATAGCATGATACAACAAATAATGAATTGCAAGTATATTAATTGAGATGAAAAGAAAATAATTTTTCTCGCATTAGGTACATGTTTTTTGTCTCCAAAAGAAAGGAAAATACATGTACACAAACCGAACATAACATATACCAGTTCATGCAATTTCTCTTTAAATGTATATCAAATCATTTTTATTACACAAATCTAACAGAACCTTTTCTTTTGTATATGCAATATTTGTCCATATAGTACGTTTATAGATGGAGGTTACTTCATTGTACTTACATTCGTAACAAATGTCATTTTAATTGGCTGGAAGGAATGCCTTGTTTGATGATAAAGGTAATAAAGTTAGTCCCCATACACAAATTGGCACAACCAATGTACTCAACCATTGATTATTTTATAATTTTGCAAAACGAATAGTTAATAAATGTAGGCCTATAACCAGTTCATAGATTTAATAGAGCAAAAAGTATAATGTCGAGAGGAAGCACTGTATTTTTGGTCAATCTTTTGACACTCGATGAAAGTTCCCGAGTTCGATCCCTTTTCGATGCATTAGTAGAAGCCTTACAATGTTAGGTAACAATATTTACAGGACTGTAAGGGTATGAATATTGATGACGTTGCCCCGGGTAAAGAAGGCTATATCATTTATAATATCACTACCCGCATCCCTATTCAACAATGGATGGCTTCAAAAAATGGTGATTTTGCACTCATTATCTAAGTGTAGTCAGAAGACCTATCCCTTCTCATCCAATAAAACCTATCGTATACACTAAGAACATAAATTGCTGTGTTATGATGTAACGTAATGTTCATACAACAAAATTGTATTTAGTGAACGAAGGAACATTGTCGAAAAGCCAATATGCTTTTCTTTTAAAGAATGCACGGGTTTATTGCATATCAGATAGACGTTTGGACAAACAAAGTACCGAAACCTGCTGAAAAGCACAAAGTAATGACACGCGAGAAGCCCATTCAAATAGGTGGACATTGCGGTCTATTATTGTTTAACATCAAACTATTCAAAGTAAATATAAATAATTTACCAACACCCCAGTTATGATTGCTGTGAGTGTGTTTTCTTATAAGATGTCAAATACATCGAAAGACGAGTAAAAGGAGCTGAACATGGTAAATTATTTATATTTACTTTGAATAGTTTGATGTACTTGACGCTTTTAAACTATGAGTAAAAAATAATTCTTTAAAGAAAACCAAATATGGTAAACGAAAGTAAGATACACTGCCTTCTTATTATTTGCTTCGATTCAAACTTGTGGCATTAAAATATAATGTCACGAATGCATGACATAGTACATCGTAACCTTCATTCTAAATGAATGAGTGCCGTGGGTTTACCGTTCCATAATTTTGACTCGAATCAAATTCGTACTTCCACCCTAGGCTATATTGAATAAAAGCCATGATACTGCTTGCAGGATATAAACTGGAATCTTCTATCCACCTCAAATAATTCATCGCCATTTGTGGACAGCCAAGGATAAGTTGTTTAAAACAGACTTGGGCGATGAGTTGCTTGAATAGAAGTTTCCTAATTATTGATATCAAATGGTCGATTACCCATCGCAGTGGAGAACCTTGCATGTCAAATTCGTTGAAGAATAACGATACAACTTCATTTTCCCTGTCGATGTAAATTAGCCTGTTTTCATCTTTCTCTCTTTCCTTCTCATTTTCTCTCCCTTCTCTTTCTCCCTCTATATCTCTCTTCCTTTCTCTCTCTCTCTCTCTCTCTCCCTCTCTCTCTCAGCATACATAAATGCATACCCAAATATTTGCATCGACTATTATTGATCTAATGGACCTTTCCTTTCTTTTTCTCTCTGTATTAAAGATAGATATCTAGGCTTCATTAATAGATGATCACGAAGATCGGGACAATTTGTAACCGTGTCAGTGCCTCAACTAAATGCAGAACAAATTGCAATCTAATTACCCTCATCAATAACGGTTTATTCTTGTGCAGGTTTTATATCTTGCTTTTCTAAACTTCACTGATTTGATCTTGATATGAGGCAAATTATTGTAAGTCTCTCCATTTATCTCCATCCATTCAGAGATGCAAGGGATCGTTTTAATTGTAAGCAAATAACCGTTCCTTTCATCTACAATTATCATTCTAATCTTTAAGTGCGCAGCAATTAAGTAGTTTATACTAATCGGATTGCATGCTCATCTGATTTCCAAGCCTTTGATAATATGCAACCAAAGTCACTCCACTACTCAGCTTTGTAAGACGAGATCCTTGGTAAGGACGTTTATCTTTTAAAAGCTAGCTTATTATCTTACCTCTTATTGCTTTCCATGGTCATTTGATTCCTATTTGTAGAAACCTTTCTTGCTCACTCTGAACAAAGAAGATTGGCCTCGGTTTTCGCAGAGGAATCTGAAGAGTCTTTCCATTATTTAACAAAGACATGGAAATAGTATTAAGCTGTACAGTGGGTCAAGGCTGTACATTCGTTTGTACATTAAATTGCCCAATGTATTATTTTAAATGGCTTACTTCGATTCATCGGGTAATCGCGCTACACGATCTTACGTGAAACGAAAGCGGAAGACCGTGTGAAGATGCATGTTAATTAAAGGTAATACAAAGTTTTGGTATATGGGGTCATGAATTTGGTTCAAATGAACATATTGGAAGCGTATGCGATCCTACAATATTCAGTGATCGTTGTCGCAGTTGAAATCGAGTCTAAAGTTATGAAATTTTAAACAATAAACTCTTTATGTTGCATAGCTCCCTCTCAAGGTCAAGATATTAATTAACTATAAAACAAAATTTCTTGACTAAAATCGACCGATTAGCTATTTCCGTTTGGAAATTATATATCAAAACTATATATTCTGATCATTTCATGGTCGCAGCTACCATTATACGGCCGTAGGCGCTATTTGAAGTTTATCAAAATTTACCGGGAGCACCGGTAAATTTTTATATTCAGTTTTTCTCGAAAGCAGAAGGGTTTTAGGGGCTACAATTTGTAGTGCTTATAATACATCCACAGGGGCATCCAAATATACAAAAATTGTTAAGATTCACTATCCAGCCAATTATCGAAATTTCCCAAAACTTTGTATTACCTTTAAGGACGCGAACTTTCGTATTTCTCTAGGGTTTTCACAAAGTGTGGGGGGAATTGGACCAGAACATTCGTAAATGAGAACATTTGTTTTTCACAAACATTACACCCGTCATCTCGTGAATAAGGGGGCATGTTTTCACATAATGTCGGGTAACGCGACCACCCGACGCGACGCGATGGACCGATGATTCGGAGTAAGCCGTGTAAGATGATATCATCAACGTATCAAAGATATCATCGTTAAAACTCAATTCACGCATGATTAAAACGACACAACAGGTCATGACAGTAAGGTGACTGCAAACGTTTGCAAACTGGAGACAGAGGGAGGGAACGAGATTTGCCGATAAACAGTTTCTTATCAAATGAAATTGAAAAAGAAAATCTAGAAGGGTCATTTATCTTATAAAGACGTTGCAGCAGTTGATAAGGTCATGACATTTAGGTGAAGTACAACGAGCATGACGAAAGTTCTTATCTTCACGACTTATCTTCATGACATAAATGTAATGTCGCCCCTCCGATATTACCACATGCTATGTCCTGTTTGTAGTAGTTGCCCAACAATAATTTATAATGCCGCCACTGTTAAGTCTGAATGTACGTTTGTGGGTGTGCGTGTGTGAGTGAGAACGTTGCTTTTGAGGCAAGTTTCAAATTGTATGACAAGTTCAGTTTGTTTCATTTGTTTACGTTATTTGCATTTACTCCGTGATAATCAAATTAACACCCTTTTTGATGGGAGAGGAGGGAACGACAGCAATCTTGAAATGTAAAGGAGTTAAAGCCATATAGACTTGTTTTGCCTTCCCCTACAATTTCCTAAACCAGAACAACATATCGAACATTCCCCATTGCGGGAAAGCACATCGCCTTGTGTTGGTCATCTGATCGTTAGCCTGCTAAGCATTGGTGAAATACTAAACGAGTTCAATAAACATCGGGTTGCGCGCTGAAAGGGATTTGTATTGAGGAAAAAAGGGAGGAGATCGAAGTCCCGATTCCAGATCAAAATCTTCCCCTGAAGTACAGGATTTCTACAATATCCTGTGAATGCCTCAGCTTAAAGGTGCAGTTACACTTTCTTTCTTTTTTCTTTTCTTAACAAGGAATGGATAAAGATGATGGAGTTAATTGATGACCGGTTCCATTCCTTTGTGGTAACGTGTTGAGGAGGTCAAAGGGTAAATATCTTTTATTCCTCAAGTTTCTGTTTTGAAGAATCTGCCACACGAGCTTCAGTGGGTTTACATTATTTGACATGCTATGTACTTCTAACTCATCGAAATTCAACGTCTTTTTCTTATAAGCATTTATATAATAGGCCTAAACTGAAGTCTTTTTCAGATATGGCTTGGTAAAGAGCCGCAAAAGAAATGAACGGCAGTTGCGCGCAAAAAAGGACTTGCTCGTATTCCCTGTGATATAAGAATGAGAAAGGTGAAGGGTAGTATCATTTATGTCAACATAACAAAAAATATGTGCGATTTCTCGCAACATGTATGAAAGAGCCTTTATGATCACTGTCGTTCTGAAATAAAGTTTTTTGACAAAGCTTTCACAAAGACACATCACACAGTAGAATCCAGAGGCACGTTCACACTAATACAAGGTACTCACTTTAGTTGTCATTTATTTGAACAACATCCTTGTTGTGATACACTGCTGTTATAGAATACATTTATTGGATGAACACATAATATCATACCATAAAGTGTCTAATCTGTCATCGTTGTATGCTTTCTGATTTGAATACATTGTCGGTGGGATGTTTTTTTTCTAATTTGCAGGTGTGCGAATGTGTGTGTGTGTGTGTTTGTGCAAAATTCTGGAAATTTCTCAAACTGAAGAAAATAAAAAGATGAAGAAGAAATAAAATGAAATTAGAGAGAGAAACAACTTGATAAAATGTACTTTAAAAAAAATTAGTTGCGGTTCTAGTACAGATTTATTTCGATGATCCGACCGCTGGTTTTTGTATATATCGGTAAGTATTTGTCCATGTTAGATCGTTTCCTTTTGACGTTCTCGCCTTAGATATTCAAAAATAAGGCTAACTTTCAAGTTTAATAACAAAACAAAAAATTCTTCAAAATAAAAGATAAATGATGAAAACATACAGTCTCCAAGCACTGCAAAACATTCAGATCTTTGGAAACACAAATAACAAAAATCCATACTCTATTTCCCCTACCTATTCCTACGAAACATAGCGCGGATAAAGGCACAAACAACACCGTACACGCACACGCACACAATCACACAAGGCCCTTTTCGGTTTTGGCGCATGACGTTGGCTGTGATTTCTAGCTGATTGAGTTTCAAAGCGGCTAAGTTGAGGCAGGCAAGAACCCAAGGCAGACAGGTGATAGGATTCGGAAAACTTCCAAATACTGTTTAAGTTTAATTTCAAAGGTTGATAGGAAGTTAGTGGAAAGGTATCATCGTACAAAACTTCTTGCGTACTTCCGTCAGACGGAGATAGATATCCTTTACTATGATTTTCATTGTCTGTAATTACTTTTGATGCGTCCTTAGGCTGTGAAACAGCGCGTTAATTCAATATAATGATGCTTGGTGGTACACTGGCTGTATAATTTTTTGTCTGGTTTCTCTCTCTCTCTCTCTCTCTCCCTTTCTCTATTTCTCTCTCTCTCTCTCTCTCCCCTCTCCCTTTCTCCCTTTCTCTCTCCCTCTCTCTCTCTCCACTCTCTCCCTCTCTCTCTCCCTCTCTCTCTCTCTCTCTCTCTCCTTCTCTCTCACCCTCTCTCTCTCCCTCTCCCTCTCTCCTTTCCCCCTCGTCCTTTCTATTCCTCTTTCTCCCGTTGTGAGTCTTTAATTTACCCCCAACTACCTGTCCAACTCGCACTGCGAAACATACAATTTCATAAAATATCTTAGTGTTATTATGTAGCTATGGATACTGCTGAATTGAAATATTGGAAACGTGGTAGCCGAGCAGTAACTCCTCATCCAATTTTCAATTCGGTTTCCTTTATTCAACATCCGACAGTGTAAAAACACATATATAAACAGTCATAATACATTCATTGGCAAATAATACCTTTAAAAAAAGACGAAGCTTGATAAACAGAAGGCACCTGAACATATCATATGAAATGATAACAAATCAAATAAAAACATTAATTACCCTATACAGACATGGTCACCCCCCCCCCCCCCCCCCCAAATACCACTTGCAAACAAACGACTGAAATCATGTTAACTAGAAAGTAGAAACCGAAAATACGCAGGCTCCGTTCTAGAAAAAAGGTAGTAAAGATTATGATTTCCATCCCTTTGCCTACCTGTATTGTGACATATACGTCAAGCAAGAACATAACAGTTAGTAGTATATTTTGTGTAGGGGGAGAGGAGGGTGGTAACGAAAATATCAATTTATATTCTGATTATTTTCTGGATCATACATATCAAAGAATAGCACAGGAATTAACAGAAAGCCGAAATCGAATCATTTTGAACTGAAGTTGTATGTATGTCTGTATGCAATGGTATGTCTGTACTCGCTTTAATTCATCGACCTTGTCGTACCAATCATCTCCTTGGATACATACATGTCTAATCGCTCAGCTCTCATTCATTCATTCATGCATTCAATCAGTCATTCATATAATATGTTCCCGATCATTTCTCTAAGCAATTTAAAAACGTCATTGTCTGCGTGCATGATTTCAAGGGGAACAGTATTTGATATAGGAAACATCACCCCTAGAGGAAAGGATACAACACTCTACATGCAAAATTTTCTCGGGGGAAAGTTCCGCCAAAATAATTATTCATCAGTCAGACGGAAAATTCAAGGTTATCCAATTTGCTTATGCCTCAATTTTGCTCTTGATTATGGGTATGATTTTATAACTAGTGTATTCCCATACAAACTTTTTTCTTTCTCTCTCGCTCTCTCTCTCTCTCTCTCTCTCCCTCTCTATCTATTTGTCTTCTATTTTTCCATCTATTTGTATATATCTCCTTTCTTTCTCAAACCTTTCTCCGACTGTCTTTAACACCTCTCACTCCGTCTCTCTCTCTCTCTCTCTCTCTCTCTCTCTATCTATCTCTCTTCCAAGGGCTTCGCCTTCACTGTCTACCCCCTTCTTTCTGTCTCTCTTCCTATCTCTCTATCTCTCCCTTTTCCATGTGTTTCTCCTTTGCTATCTGATCTATTTCTCCTTCTTTAATTCTCTCTCTCGGTTTCTATCTCTCACTGTCTCTCTCTTACTCTCTTATTTCTCACACTAACTGAATGCATAGATACCTATAACGTGATTTCCTGTTTCCTGATATAGAGAGGTACATTCATTAGAATGTATACATTCAATGATTTACCTCGCAAATTGACTCCATTCTACTGATAATGTAATTTATTTATCCTCATGCTTTCATGGCAAAGAGTACTAATGAATGTCATTACTCTGCACAAGATAATTGTTTGTAGTGAATTTAAGTTAGTCACATCATCTGGAAACCGTACACGATATTTTGTGAAATATATAATAAATATTGTAGCAGTAACTAGGGTAATATCTTACAGCATGTATGAATTATGATCATTTTGTGGCTAATACCATAGATCTAGGTCTATGCTAATACCATGTCCAATATCTAACTTGTGTTTGAATGTACCCAAAACATATGAGAGTATACCGTTCTGTTCCTTACACCATGGACCTAATACAAATGCTTACACTATCGGAGTGCTGTGCGATGAGAAATGTTCTGTTCAGATACAATCTGAGGCACTTAGACTTTGAAGAATTCCAATTAACGCTAATTCTTCTACAAATTCCAGACGCCCAGAGACGTTAATTCGTATGCGTTAAAGGGGGTTACGCCTGTTCTAAGCATCAAGACGTTCTGCACTTAAATACCAGCAATTTTCAGCATTTTTTGTCTCATGAAAAATTCAATTTATTTCTTCATCCTGAGACAGCTTAAACCAGGCCGGATGCTTTCTAAGGTTTGAACACCCCAGGTTCAAGGTTTATATTCCAAAGATTAACTCTCGATTCCTAGTATATCTTCTTGAAGGTGCCGCCCCTACCTAAAGAAATATAGGAAATTGAGAAGGGATAGTGAGGAGGTTGGTGGAATATATTTTTAAAAAATGTAGAAGAGATGCACGAAAGTGGGTTACCGTCACATAGCCAAATGATTTAAACTTGATCCTCTTAAATACTGAATAATGGATAGCATGGACAGGTTTTTATTGAAATTTATCAACATGCTGTTAGTCGGTATCGACAAATATTCGAAGTAAATTGCCATGTTAAACATGCTTTCAAAATGTTGTATCCATGTTTGTATTCATAATAAAGCAAGACGGGGCAGAGGGGTCGCTTTTACTTTAATAAACGTCTGATAATTTCATCGATCGGCAATATGATTACTGGTCTGTAAGAAATTGAAGGTGTATTACGTCGTTGACCTGAACAATTTATTAATCAATAGCAAGCAATCAATAACAAGGAATCAATAACAAGCAATCAATAGCAAGCAATCAATAACAAGGAATCAATAACAAGCAATCAATAGCAAGCAATCAATAACAAGGAATCAATAGCAAGCAATCAATAACAAGGAATCAATAGCAAGCAATCAATAACAAGGAATCAATAGCAAGCAATCAATAACAAGGAATCAATAACAAGCCATCAATAACAAGCAATCAATAACAAGGAATCAATAGCAAGCAATCAATAACAAGCAATCAATAACAAGCAATCAATAACAAGCAATCAGTAACAAGCAATCAATAGCAAGCAATCAATAGCAAGCAATCAATAGCAAGCAATCAATAACAAGCAATCAATAACAAGCAATCAATAGCAAGCAATCAATAACAAGGAATCAATAGCAAGGCAAACGACACTATTTTGGACTTCCTTTGGGAATCTTCTTTATTTTGAGTGGGTATTCCAGTCGTGTTGAGTATAATTCACGACATGTCATGCCCATTTTCACGTCGAACAAATACTATGACATTCGTTACCATTGTGCTATTTTTTGAGCGACCGCCAACAAGCGCTTAATGATAAGGAATTGTCAAACTGGTTGAAAAAGCTTTATAAAATTGTTACATTTTAGAAACTTAAACTAGACGAGTTTCAAATATTGCAAAAAACCTTGAAAGGATTGAGGAGAGGTCCAATCGGCAATGCATATTTCGTGTTGAAGATCGCGATACTGGGAGAGTCTCTTTTTTAATTTTTCATCATCTGTGAAAATCAGTGTATTTTATTGCAAAAGTATCTGACATCCCAACAGAAGTGAAGTTTTGACTCTAGAAAAAAAAATATGTTGCGATCAAAGTTCATCTTTACTTTTAGGTGGTTGAATTTCCTCTGCCACAACTGTGAATTTACCTAGTTTATAGTCTAGCCGAAATGTCTGAATATAACGAACACTCATCTATTGTTTTTTATGTACAGATAATTAAAAAAACATATACATGTCACTGCCCTAGAAATGTCCTTCATGTCATATCTAATGACTTCATTTTCGCAAATCACCTTAACGTACAAACGTCATTAATGATCCTTCCTTTTTTTTTAATCAGAAAATGAAAATAACAATCCTTGATGCACATTTGTTAAACTATATTATGCACTACATCCTGGGTGATTTAGTATCCTCATTATATACCGAACAGATGTTTTTTGATGAATTATTCTTTACAAATCTAGCACAAGAAGCTTTCAAATGCATTGTCGAGTATCCTAATTACTTTTCAACGACAGAAATACGACATGTTTATCAGGAATTGTTCGTACACCTTGGCCGCCCATACGTAATAACGGGCAGCTGGGAAGAAGGGATTAATGAGGCACAGTTGTTGACAGAAAAGTGGTATCTCTTATGTTATATGAAAAAAATCACAAAGATAACCGCTACAAATCAAAAGTAGAAAGAAAAAGAATCGAATCATAAAGCATCGCGAAGAAGAGTTTCTCGTTCTATGTTTTTTTGCCTTGTGTAAAAACAACAATGATTTTGTATTGAGTATAAGTTAACCATTCCAAAACTAGATCAAAAGAAGGTCGATTTTTTTTAAAATATAATAAAGCATTAACTTTGGAGTGTAGGGACGTCATTGCACATAGTTAACCCCGAAACTAGCCGGCTAAAATAATGAGCACGTAATGTATCATCATGAGCTGTTAAAGTGTATCCTTTCGATCTAATTAGATCATAATGGAATCATGACTCAGTCCTCTTTGACCACTTACTGTGCTTAGAGACAGCCCCTCACATAACGGCGCCACTCGTAATGCGTACTTCATACATTCAGGGGATTGCTTTCAAGGGTAAGCGTTTATACTTTGTCGCTGATACAATTTCCTATCAATTTTGTTTACAGTTTTGAACATGTTGAAGGAATTTTAAAAAGAATCCACTTATAGCACATCAATGAAATCAGATGCAAAGCCCCCCCCCCCCCCCCTTCTCTCTCTCTCTCTCTCTCTCTCTCTTTTTTTCTCTTTCTCTCACCTTCCCTCCCTCTCTCCCTACCTCTCGGAAAAATCTTTTTCCATTTTCTTTTACTCTCCGTATTCTTTTTCCTTCTTCCTCAATACTTCATGATATATCCATTCTTGATATTTTTCCTACATGACATGGAATAGAGTGCATCATGCTGACCTAAAAGCATGCTGAGCGAGGAAAGAAAGAGGGAGGAAAACGGAGAGTACGCTACCATGGTAACTGACATTTGCTCTCTGCTGTGCCTTATGCCTCACAGCAGCACCTTTTTATGTTTCCCTCTTTCCTCCTCCCTTCCTCTCTCCGTCTCTATCTCTCTCTCTCTCTCTCTCCGTATCCCATGGTAAATATCTAGATAGAGCTTTTCCCCTTATGTGTAGATCCGATAACTTATCGAAACTATCTTCGGCATGTTTTGCATTATTATTATTTATATACATCTGCTCTGATTTGTAATAAAGAGCTGATGGATAACTGAAATTAGCTCGTTTTTTATATTTAAACTGGAAGCGGTTCGCCCCTATATAAAGCCTATGGAATGATATTATCAAGTACACATTTGAAGGGGAATGATAAGAGAGAGTATTAAGCATGAGTGGAGAGCCGCCGCCCTCCCCCCCCCCCCCCAACAAAAAAATAACACACGCACACACACACACACAAACACACACACGCACGCACGCACGCACACACACAAACACACACGCACACACACAAACACACCTTTTCCCTTCAGTTGTCGGCGCGCATTATTCACCGTGCATTTTACGTCCATCGCAAGTCTCGAACTAACACAAAGTATATGAAGTCAAATGTACCTTTGAGGAATCAGGTACAAAATATTATTTTGGTTTATCTATGGCACGGGCGTCGATCCAAGGATTAATTTGGTTCAGTGTCTGCTTTCAGTCAACACCATTACCCCTGCTACCCCCCCCCCCCTCCCCCTCCCTGCCACGTTGGTCCTGAAAATAGATCAGCACACCTTAGCTATAGCTACTTAGTCCTTCTGTCATGGTGGATGTGCATAACATCAGAGCCACTCATATGAATACAATGAGAGAAACTTGGTCTAGCACTCCATTACCCATTTTATGCAATCAATTCTTAGGATTTCGAGGATGCTTAAATATTTCTTTGATGTACATGTATCTAGGCTTTCATGATTGAATAGGGGCATGGAAAATGCCTGACTCGAAAACGTACGTCAGTATCGAATGTAACCAAATCTGAAGGTCGTTGGCTAAGTGTTATAGAAATCAAGTGCACTCGAACCTGTAGAAGAAATCTTTTCATTGTATTTCCATTTAATACAAACCTTTGCACAAGATGCTTTCAACTACTAAAAATGATTTAGTGGATACGTTTCCTTACCACTGACTACTGTATCAGTTAGAAATGCTTTCGGAAGCGATAGCGACACTGTCAGGGGCAATCTTGTAACCTACTCTGGCGCCTTCAGGCGTTAACGAACGCCACTGGCATTACAAAACACCTTCTTATCTTATCGTGAAGTCAAAAGGCGCTTACGACATTGGGCGGGGTCCTTTAATTCCAAGATAAATCACTTCAAATTGTGCTGGATTGATGTGAATTATTTCACGGTTACCGTAACATCACTTGGTGCACTATGCCATCTATGGACAAGTCAGTATATCCGGATGTTTACTGTTAGAGTAAATAAAGAATTGAATGGTTAGAGATCGAAATCTAACTCACTAATCGATTCTTTACTTCGTCGACAAAAAAATAACATTGATTTAAGTGATTATTGACAGCAGGAATAAGGTTTACAAGTAATAGTCCTCCAGAAACTATTTTCTGTCCAGGCCTTCTACATGTTCCTGATTTAAATGACCGTAAAGATACAACCTCAAACATCCCCCATCCATAAATTACAGACTCCCCCCCCCCCCCCAACACACACATACACACACACACCGGACATACACATACATTGATATAATATTAGGAACCAGGCAGTGTTAAAGAAAATAATTATTGAAAGAATCGTTGCCAACAAATATGAAATTATGAAAACATCCACCCTTCAGTTTTAATATTCGAGTTTTTATCTGTCGGCGAAAACCTCGAATAAGGCTATTTATATTGTACCTTGTACAAGTAGAAAATGCTCCAAAATACCTAAGGAAACAGGCCAAAAGATGGGCTGTCTTGATAATCAATTTCAATGAATTCGACCTTCATCGAGGGCCGGTTACAAAGTATATTTTCATATGGAATTAGATTATCAACATACTCGTGCCCATAAGCTATGGACGGAATGTATTAACCGAAGGAAGTCCCAACACTTAAGGATATATATTGATCTACAGGGAACATAATTCCAAGGTCAAACTTAGAAGTGTTCTTACATTTCGGGTCTATCGTTTTCATTCCAGGTAAGGCCTTTGCTATATCATTTCATTTCATTATGTACATGTAGCTACATAAAGAAACTCCTTATCATGTTTATCATCGTTTTTATTTAGTCGGCAGATACAATGTATTTCGCTCCATTAAAAGCATATTACAACGTAGTAAAATACAACATGAATTACAATGTGGTAACTATAGCAATATATATTTATATATATGTATATATATTGTCAGCTGCATGCACGGCCTTAACTCTATACAGAGCTATATACTGTCAATGTCAATACTAAGATAATAGCATTTATGGTACATAAGTGAATTTCTATATAGTCTCTCCGGTGTAGAAACGTATTTTAAAAAGTATAGAAATATGATGTGTGATATCAGGGAGATACATGTACGTACTAAGGAAATTAATGTCTTTCCACGAAGACTATTTCAATCAATTACAATGTCATTTAGTGTTAAGTACGTCAATGACTTCATAATGCATTTCTTAAACATTGTTAATGTTGTACATGTTATGAAATAATTCAATTGCAAAATAGATATCCCTGAGATGACAGGATTGTATTTTCGCTGAAATGTAAAAGGTCACTTGATCATTTTGATGATAAGAGCGTTTGTTCATGAAAAACGGGCCTGTTCTCTTTGTCTACCTTCATTAGTTCTTACACGACATATCAATACCTTGTGTTGTCTTTGAGGGGGGGGGGGGTTCCCATCATTTTCTGTATTTCCCTATCCCTCCGTCTCTCTCCTGCTATCGTCACCACCTCTCCTCATCTTTCTCTGTCTACTAATTTCTCATTCTTTTTAGCCTTTTCTTTTCCTCTTTACTTTGCCCCGTTTGCTTGATGAGTTTGTATTGTATAATCCTATACTAATTTCTTTTTTGAAACGACATTGAATTCAATATTGAAGAAATACCCACAGTTCAGATAATGGATAACATCCGACATGCATGTTCGGTTCCCTATAACCACCGACGGCGGAAAAGAGGATGCATGGAGGGTGTGATGTCCCCCCCCCCCCCCCCCCCCCCACCTATACAAACACACCCTCACACATCCGCACGTTTCCCTCAGAGTTACTTCAATAGCATTGTAACCTAAGTGGTTTTGTAACCTAACTGATACTAGTGGGAAATGAAAAGTCGTCGTTTGACAAACGGCTGAGCACTGATTTCCATGAATGTATTCATATTTATCGCTGCACAGTTCTATTCACTATTCAGTTAACAGACATCGGATATAGATATGCGGTTGACAATCAATGTAATAAATGCACTTTACCAAGTGTGCTTTCCACCGAACGCTGTATATTATAGAGATGTGGTTAGCTTTGATTCCATTTATGGCTAGCTTTCATCTTCTGAACTTCACACTTTTTGCATCTCGGTGTGATTGCTCTAACGACACCATTACCTTATGGCTAAATATCAATTGATGCGTAGGGCAATGCTCTGGAGTAAAAACGATTAAGCTCTACATAGCTTCAATACATTTCATCCTCAGGGGCTATATCGGGTACCCAATCCGTCTGGCAAGGATGACCATTCAATTAATGTCTTACTGTTTAATAGCCGCATGCTCGGATATGAAGACGCAAATGAGAATGGATTGCACCTTCTCATTTTAAAGCCCTTGTACAGTTTTGGATAGCACCAAACAATTTTGTTTTCCGTCACACATCTTTTTGTATGTGTTGATGAATAGCTCTCTGCTCAAAGCGAAATGCTGTGAAGGTGCAACAAAACAAAATAAGAAGGTTATAAGAGTTTTAACATAGTTCGTGTGATCTCCAGTGCCGACACCATGCCCAAGGGTTTCCATTAGGAACATGTATCGTAAACTGTTGCTTTTTTATAAATAGCCAAGTCTTTAGCTTATTATTTATAATGGATCACATTATGTTCTCCCTTGTTATTCTCGCCATTGTGGAATGTAGTATTACTCTAAATGTCCATAAGATATAATTATTGCGGAACAGTTTCTGCGTTAACTTCAGTGGTTGGGTTTTAAGGGTCCCCCGCACAGGGATTAAATCAAGGAGTCAGACGTTTGAGATTCCATTCATGGATTTGGTATACTTTTACTGTCATACTACGCTTATTAATTTATCACAACTACAAGAAAAGCCATTAAGATATAAACTGAAAGACAATTAAAATGAAGAAGAATGATTCGGGTCTTCAGCATGCTGTCTCGTCATAGACATGTCCATAAATCACCTAAATCACTATACAAATATTATGGCAGCACAAATTATAAAAAGATCCTAAAATAACCCTTTCTGCGCGAAACCTATCGCAAGTAATGAATAAACTCACATAATATAATGTTAACGGCGCGATGTTGCGCTACGTCTAGGATTCATTAATGTAAATCTGGATTCCGGATAATGGAATGGCATTTTGAGAGGGAACAGCGTTTAAAAAGAGGATTTTCAATTATGAAGCATGCATTTGATGCTGGAAATCAGAGTCACTGAAAATAATAATACCAATGAGGCTACGAATGTAGTTTAAACCTTTTTTGCTCTTTACTCAGGTATATGCAAGTTTTCTAGTTAAATTGTTTGTTAGATCCCTTTGTATTTGATATTTTTTGTGTAAGTTCCGCCTAATTATATCATTGTATTTACACCTTTAACAGAATTCAAGATAGCAGAATAGTACCATACAGTGCCAAGCGAAAACATGATGAATGATTTTGCAGTGGATTCTTATCAATTGATGTTCTTTAGATAACGTAGATTATTATTTTTTTTTACTAATGGTAGGCCTAATTGATTATTTGTTCCTCCTCTTCTTAGGACCCTCACCGATCATATCAAATGGAGAATGCGATACTGCTAAACGAACACAAATACAGGCAACTACTTGGATGATAATATCTTGAACATGGGGGAAAAGAAACTTGATGACGAAGATAATGGCACATTGTAAAGTGGCTTGATGCCCATCTCTCCAATCGATACCCATGCTCTCCCGGGAGAAGTCGAAAAGACCGCAGGGGTTTAATGTTGCTTCTGACATTCACTTAACTGAAAAATAATAACCATTACTTTAATTGCTACTTAAGGGTGTTAATATCAAATTACAGAGATGTGTTGAGTGTTCTCGTGCATTGAATCACATTCTTACCAGCCTCAGAGCCCCTAGACAGATTTTGATTGGCCATTTCAAGTAATTGTTCTAATGTCATATGATAAGACTGAAGCAATCTTTTCTCTAAAGCAGAATGTGGAAGACCTAGACTAAAGCCAATGTCACAGCCATTCAAAAGTCCTGCGCTTCTATCTTGCGGTGATTGCACGGTCTGGCACATTACTGGAACCAGATACGGGCCTGACGAAACAACTGATTCGCGTCCTATACCACACGTCAACCAGCCGGGGAGACGTGCACTGCTAGTAAAACTTCCTTCTCACGATTATGTGAGGGACTGTGTTTACTACGTTATATTTTTAATAAAATAAACGAAGGGCGGTCTACTTTGAAGAGATTATATTCCTTAAGAAAAAATACTATCACTCTGATTACTTGAATACCTTTATTCCTATATGTAAACGTGAATTAAGGCCTTCTTCAATGGCTTCGTCATTTCCTCTTATTCTGAAATATGAACATCCATCTCCTCTTTATATGAACCCTGGTTTACATCGTTATTCGGTAAGTACTATAAACGATGCTTTTGACAAGTATATGGACAGTTCAATGTCTGATTTCGTTTGATTCCCCCATTTTAAAATGGGTCAGGTTAATTTCCATGTAATTGCTGGTGCTCTCCTACAAGAATTATGTGAGCGGATTCATATAAGTAGGCATGTTTAGAGAATGTTAGACAAAGACTATGACGAGTCAGTAAACAGCAATGAACTTAGATAGCGGTACCAGGCATGTACATTGATTGATAGGATATAATTACCGAAACGCAACCCATACGATGCAACAGTAAGAGTTCACCGAACTCAAATTTCCATTAATATTAATAGTTAACCTTGAACTATGAAACACAAATCCCGAATAGTGTCGTCGACAATCGAGGGGGAAAAACGTTCAGAGGCGAAGCTGGAAAAGAGGAGGATCACCTACGAGATAATGGCCCCAGGGAATGAAATGTCCTGGTGCTGGCTGCCAAGAGGGGGGTACAATAATCCTGATCTAGTAACAGTCTCTCTGGTGGGTTGCATGCACGCCCTCCAGCCATGAATATCGCGGAGACGGGTTTAATTAAAAGTTTCCCGCGTCTCTGGCAGATGTGCGCGCGGTTTGGAGACCCTGTAATCCCGCGTCTCTTTAAAGTGACGTACGAAATACATTAAAGATCCTGACTTGTGGCGCCTGTAACACTCACACGTCATCGCAAACCAATATTTGAAAGATACTAGAGTTGTTCTACCAAAAACGCGGTTACACCACTACAGAGTGCCACCTGTAGAGGGCCTTCGCAACTTATCCCAGGCGGATAGTGATCTTCTCCTGCACATTACACATGATACGCCATTATACTGACGCAGAATTGCGTCTGTGACTTGACTGAGGCGTCAAGGTAGAGAGACATTGCACAGAAAGGGAATGTCATACGAGCGGAACAAGCATTGCTTCGAATTACTGGGAATGCACTCCTAATTGCCTGATAAAGCACTCGACATAACGCCTCGTGTGCAGTTTTGCACGGTGTTACGCTCACAAAAAGAGTCAAATATATCTACGGTCGCTGAAGCAGGCCTACGTCAGCGAATGTCAAACTCGCATATTGTGAGCGCTGCAAAGTTTCATGTATGTCAAAGTGCTAAAATTAGACTAATTTTGGCGTATACATTGCACATATGCGATTATCATATATTATTGCATCGATTATAATTGGAAAGTAATCAGAATATCCATTAGAGACGCAAATTTGAGGGAAAATATCAATTCAATGTATGATCCAAAGTAAATCAACTCAATTTAGAGTTTAACGAGACCCCGGATATTCCCGCATTAGTACCGCATGCCAAAAAGGGGCTCCATGCTAAACCAATATGTATTTACTAATGAAGTCCAAATAGTTTCTCGTATGGAAATAGAAGGACTTACCTCGAGTACCCCTGTTCGGATGTCGCATCCTTTAAGGGACATCGAAAATCTTCTCCTTAAATCTTAAATCATCCTAATCGAAGAACTCGCGACCGCTTATATCGCAGCGAATCGTTAGTCTAAGTTAACGAACTCTTTTTTAAGAAGCTTATAACTAGTAACATGCGCTTATATCATATTTTTAAAATAAATAGATCATTCTGTTTTTTGAGAATGGGCAAAATATTATTCTTACTCCATGTACTTGTGCATGGTTATACATTGTACATCAAAAGCAGGTTTACGCTTCTGTTATTTGATTTAAGACGACCAATGTCGCCTCTTTCCATTTTCCTTAGTAGTCACATTTACCAACTCTACATCAACAGTTATTAAAACTTCTCTTTTTACGAGTACATCTTTTTATTTTTCGAACTATTAGTCCAAAGAAAGATGGAGAGATTCCACACAGTATTAGGTAAACATCAAAGTACTATCTTCTCATTTTATTTAAAGGATAAATGATTTTATTTTCATCTCGTTACTCTTTGTTGAAAACATAGTGATGACCGGGACGGGCTGAAGATGTTTGCAAATGTGATGCCTACAACATGTGTACATTTTCAAATGAATTTACATGTTATGTACTCATGATAAAAAATTGAATATCAATGAAGGCAACGAAAATGTAGATAAATTTTACAAGTTTAATTATCCAAAGACGAGAGAAATCGAACGAACAAGTTTTTGTTTAATGAAGCAAAAAGCAAGATGGTTAATTTGACCACACACAAAATTTAATTTCTCTAGACGATTGATTTTGAGTCTGAAAACTACAACTAATCGCAAGATGCTCGACGAAAAATGGTAGAAGACGGTGGAGGTCAGTTTATTTTCTTGACTTAGCATGGTCCAAGGAGAAATCATTGTCAACAATTATATCGAAGATTTGTTTGGATTGTACGAATCTCTAATTTGAAGAGGACATCCTTGTTAGTTGCTTGTTAGTATGAAGGCCTTCCAGGGAAGAAAGATAAAAAGAGAGGGATACGAGACTCCAATCGCTCAATGCCTCCACGGTTGGCTATTGGATTAGTGTTTCATATATAACAGGTGTGTGAGGGGGTCGTTACCGTTCATGCAGTCCAAAGAATATTGATCAAAATGCAAAGTGCTTTTTGGCCAAATTACAATTTTGAAAAATAGGAAGGAGGAGGCCCTTTTTTTTCTTTTTTTTTCAACATGGCCGCTCAAAATGGCCGCTCGGCACATTTACCCCATAGAGCTATAAACTGACAGTCGGGCTATTTTTCAAGATGGCCGCCCACATTTTAATCAGAAATAGATCCATTTTAGCAGTGTTTTTCATGTTTGTTTTTTTTCTTTAAAAAAAAAAATTATATATTTTTTGATGGCCTTATTCACGTTGAACGAAAGTATTTTGATAACTGTAAGGGAAACTGAATGATTAAGTACACCTAGAAGTTTTAAGAAATGGAGTCATATCTAGCTCATTCCTTTTGAACCATCTTCGATGCCGCCAGGAGTAAATATGTCAGGCATGTGCTTAACTGGATATTACTTGCAGATACTAGACAAAAGATCGTCTGATAATACGCGCAACACACAGTGTTTACCTCTGCATGTGGCAAGCGAAAGGACATTTAGCAAAATTTACTAAAATATTAATCAAAATTACTCGACTGGGAATGTGTATGCACTAATCTGACATATAACATCATAAAGAACTGCACATCAACAAATTCAATTTTTATTTTCGTGAGTCGGAAGTAATTGGTATAGTGTCAAGTTGCAGGTTTTAGGATTGCAACATTGTAATGTATTTCAAAAATTAAAGCTGCTATTCTACGATGTAAGCAAATGTATTGACACAAGTAGGCTTTGGTATTCCTATGCTATCTGTTCGATTTTCCCCTCTTTAGTTATAAAAAAAGAAGTGAAATATTAACGATATTTTTTTATGAAAAAATTCACTACTCAAGCTTTTCAATGATATTAGCGGCTTCGAACCTCGGACATCAAAGGTAACAGCACACCTGTAGATTATATTGTGCAACCTTAGAAAAGGGCAGATGCTTGGAATAATTTGTTGCCAGTTGGGTCTACAGCTCTCAAAACTCCTGGAGTAAACAAACGGCTTAAAAGGCACATATTTCTTAATACATACTTTCAGGGAAGCAGCATTGATCTCTTTCTGCCTCTATTCATATTAATCATCCCTCAATTATTTTATTTCCTTTTATTGTTACATTCTTTAGTCTCATTTTCTCCTTTTTCTCCTTCGACCTCGCCTCGTACACCTTCTGCCTCATGTTGTAGGTACTGTTCTCCTTCAGCATACCCTATTCATCCATTCGCTCGTTCCCCCCCCCCCCCCTCCCCCTTATGGAGCTCTCACACTCTGCCGTGTAGGCCTACCGTCCACCTGCCGGGCTATTAAAAAACAACAGAGTCCAGAACGTTGGGTTTTGAGCGAACTTGTCCCCGGCCGCAATTTTTTAAAAATCTTTTCACCGTTTCGTTGCCATCTTCTGACCGTTCTCACCGGGCGCATACCGGGTGTTGAACGTGCTTCTACCGTCTTCACCGCCCAGATTGACTTTTGTTGAAAATTTTGGCCGTTTCCCTACCGGGCCCATACCGGGTCTCGAACGTGTGCACCGGGTTTGTAGCAGCCACCTACCAGTCACTTAGCGTCCCCTCACCACTCGGAGCGTCCTGTGAGCGAGTCCCCGGTTCATGACACGTTCACAACCCGCTTACAACCCGTTGCAGACGGTGGATTTTTTTTTGCCCGTTCATCACCGTTCTGTAACGGGTTATGAGCGTGTTGTGAACGCGTTCATACAGTGTGACCGTTTTCATAACGTATTCATACCGTCCTCATACCGTTCAACACCGTCCTCTTGCCGCTTACATGCGGCCGGTGCCAGCCGGCCAAAGTTTTGAACATGCCCAAAACTTTCGCCGGGTCCCACCGGGTGTAAATAAGCGCCAACGCCCTATTAACGTGTTGCCCGCTTTGATAACGAACCACCGTGTGCCCTCGCCGTTCTCCACCGTCCGCAGACATTTTCGCGCACGGTGGCACACGGTAGGCCTACACGGCAGAGTGTAAGAGTCACTTTACTCTCTCTCTCTCTCTCTCTCTCTCTCTCTCCCTCCCCCTTTTATCCCTCTCTCTCTCTCTCTCTTTCTGTCTCTCTGTTTCTCTTATCCGCCCCTCTCCATCCACCCGCCTCGGTCTCTCTCTCTCACTACCCCCCCCCCCTCTCTCTCTCTCCCTCTCTCTCTCTCTCTCTCTCTCTCTCTCCCTCCCTTCTCTCTCTCTCTCTCTCTCTCTCTCTCTTTGATGTCCGGTTCTCTTTTAATCTTACTGTCGATCATTTTCACTTCTCCAAGTAACCAGATGCCTGAATGTACTTTGAAGAACGTACGTTCCATCAGTGCATGGTATGTACACCATTGATTGCACATGGTTGAAGAACATTGTCACGGCGTATGAGGGGCCTGAGGAAGAGACAAATCCACGGGGAGACGATTTGGCGGTCTTTGATGTAATTTCGTTTTCACAAAAACCAAACAATTCAAAAATGCACAGACCCACTGGCTAGTGGCAAAACAAAGATACCTAATTCCATCCTACCATAGCTCAGTGAATAAAACAAACTCCCAATTGGAGAAGAAAAAAAAAAAGTTAATAAACAAAACATATGTTCATTAGAGAAACAGCATGCAACAATCACCCATCGCCTCCGCTTTAGAGTCATTGGACTTAATCAGGATCTCCTCAGATTAAGAATTAATCCCACTGGTTTTTGTAATAGATGCCATGAAATAGAGACAGTAAAACACTTTTTAGTATATTGCCCTAACTATATTATAGAAAGGGCTATGTTTTTAACAGAAACAAATTAATTTCAACCGGGAAAAAAATGGTGAAATACTTATTTAATAAAAGAGTGATTCCAGTTATACAGAAAGCTGTCGTACGGTTCGTTCGCAAAACGAAATGGTTTCCTATCAGGAAGTAATACCACCTTTGTATAGAGAACAACGAATAGCAAAACTTAAAACAATATTATACATGGCCCTTTGCTAAATTACACTCAGTATAATAAAAATACAACAACATAATGTAATAATGAGGAAGAAAGAAAAAAATAATAATATACCGCGCTTTTCCCATAAGGCCCAAAGCGCTTACAGTGAATAAAAATCGATATTACATAAATACATATAATAAGAATTATACAATTATATTCTGTATAGAGAAATAAAGAACGCCCTCTTCATACCTTCTTTCTGAATCAGATTATGTGCATATTACAGCAGTGCTTTGCTCAGCGGGCAGGTGACTCCAGTCCGAGCAAGATTTGTTACATCCTTTTCAAATACGTTTCATCGATATTCTTATACAGCCTTTTGATATAGTTATATCTGACTGTTAAAGGGAACCAGTCACTAATCTGTGTTTCATTCGAATAATCCAAAGGTTTTATGGGACAGCCACAAGGTTAAGGATTGAAAAGTCGAATGATTTTATTTCAAAGAACTTAAAGATAAAGTTGAGTTCTGGTCATGCAATTGCATTGTGAAAGAAAAGGTGTGGAATGGATCAGAAAAAGTTGATCATGTAGCATGTAAGTATTGGTGTGTACTGCAAGGTTCTGGAGTCATCAAAATCATAATAAATTTGGCCCAGTGTTGGTAAAGTAACAGTACTGTACACAGAAAGATGAATATGGGACTACACAAATGGTGTCTGGCCTACTTACCTTGATTTTCTTATCTTTCTATGCTCATTACTCAGCCAGTATACATTTTCTACCAAAATTGTTTGGCAAATGAAATGTATTTGTAATCTTGAACATTCAGTGTAAGTTTCGTTCGATTCTGTGAGAATTCTTTTTCCTTTTTTTTTAACCAGAACTCAAGTTTATCTTTAACACGGAGTTAAGTTTCCGTGTGCATGTGCGTAACGACTAGTTAATACTCGCAAATCAGGATTAAGCTCATTTAGAGGGTGATTTTGATATTTAAACTTAAATAAGATAGACTATCGTGCTAATTGAGGCTCATATTTTCAATCAATTTACTGGCATTGAGCTTCTAAAAAGAGTTTTAAATCGTGTGTATTGTATGACAAAGATTCAGCAGATATATACTATAATCGGACACTTTACCACAATCCCTTAAGCCTTGAGCAGAGCCTAGCTTGGTCAGTATCTGGCTGTGTAAAGAGCCTATGCAGCATGACGTCAACCTAGTCTCACAATGCTAACAACGTTACACACAGTGACTGGCAAATGTTCGTGACTGCAGACGAACAGTTATTCTCATCCTACAACCTTTACATTTAAAGAAAGTGTAAAACACAACAATGCTTAAACAGAAAAGTTTTCAGATAACCACTTGGCAATAAATGTATTTCCGATTGATATAACATAAAGGACAATTCCCATCCTTCAATCTCTACTGTTGCAGAAGACGCGATTTTGTTAAAAGGGTAACATTTTTAGATGGCCTCTTGATAATAAATGATTTTTCGATTGATGTGACAAAATTGGCTACACTGTATCTTAGTGTCAGCGGGATTAGTCAAGCGTAAATGCTGTACTCGTAACATTCAAAGATAAAGCACTCAGACGAAATCGAGAAAACAGGTTGCACCTATTTCTGATTGTAAATACTTTACTACAGAGAATTCTTGGCTTTTCTTGCCCAGAGGACCCCCGGGTTTTATTGCGATTTACAAAAAAACAATTGCATTTAAGTTTTAAGATGTTCTCTGTCCAATGAACCGCAAATCGGCGAGCACACAAAAGTTTGCAAAGTAAAAGCAAAGAAGTATATTGTTACTTTGGGTGCTCACACTTTGCGATTAAAAATCGGAAGTAATCTTGAGGTCTAGATCTCAGGCAGTATTCTTTCCCTATGACGGAGTTCAAAGTCAAAATCTGTAAACATGCTCACAAGATGAATAACAGAGAGACATGCCAAGGAATTCAAACCATATTATTCATGTGTATGGCGGCACTACATACTTGATTTATTGAACCAATAAATATCTTTCTCCTTCAACCCGTCGGGTAATCAACTATATATATTATATTGTGAGTGCCAAACAGAATACAGTTACGAACTTAGGATGATAACGGTTGACTTCTTGTTTCCTTTTTTTTCTTCTCTGACTCCCATCATCCTCCCCCCCCCCCCCCTATCTCTATTTCTTCCAATCCTTCTGTATTTATTTCTATCGCTCAATCTTTCTCTTTCCCCTCTCTTCCGTTATATATTTTTTTATCGTAATAATATCTTCCATATATTTGCTGGGGTGAAGTCATGCAGTATTCACCTAATACCACCTTCATAATCTTTCCGGATGCATTTTGTCAGAGATTGAAATCTTTTTTAATAATACGGTTTACAGGTATTAAAATCAGTCTCCCACACATCTCAACGATGAAGCTAAATAAGAGGATTTCAACGATTAAATTTAGAAATCTACCATGAGTTATCAAAAAAGTATTCTCATATCAGCCTTGTGAGCTTTTACGATTTCTATCGCTGGTGATGTTTTTCACAGGAAGATGAGTAATCTGAATAATATACCTACAAAAAATAACCACAGTTCGATGAAAATCAATTCGTTAATCAAACAACAAGAGATATCTTTCTCTTGTTAAACATCAATTTCGAATAACTTAATATACAGTTTGTCCAAGAAGAAAAATAAACCCGAAAATAAACGCATACTTTGAACAAACTATTAATAGCTGTATTGATAGGATTTCTTTGTTGTTCATAAAGTAAACATATTAAGCTTGCAAGTGGTACATTGATCACAATGATCCATAATACCAAGCAACATCATTTTGAAAATGGAATGTCATAATCAATTTGAGCCAAATTTTGTATAGACGGTGAACATTGTTGAAAACGTTAGTATCACAAATGAACATGGCCGAACATGATCTGATGGAAAAATAAACTTTTAAGCCAAACGGTAAGATTGCTTTCAGGTGATTCTTGTTATAATGAGGGCAAGATTATTGCCATCATCATAAAATAAAGAAAAATTGAGATGTTGCCGATGTTGAGGGTAAAAAGGGGTATATTTTGTATTTAAATGGGTCTGCAAATGTTACATTTGTAAAGCGCATAGAGACATTTGTATTAAGCGCTATATACAAGCTGAATATTATTATTATTATTATTATTATAAACACTGATTAGAGAATTTTCAGAACTGCAAACTTGTTAAAAGAGCAAAGTAGACAGGCTGAAAATATTTCCACAAAACTCAAAAGTAAGGGGCACTTTACATTCTAATAATGGGGGGGAGGAGATATGGTCCAATTGGCACATATGGCAGAAACTAAACAACTATAATGCACAATTTCCTCTCAGGGTGGAAACCATTTTCAATCATTTAAGGGGTACTTTTCCATTCCCCGAGGGATATTTATTGATTTTGGGAAAATATAAGGCGGTACGCCCCCTGTCATTCCGGAGTAACGGCTGATTTAACGCACATCATCACACAGTGTACATTTTTGCATAATCACCTTTTAAAGAGTGCTTTTACCTAATGACGTGTTCGCATGTGATACTATGGCTTTCACTTTGTGACCAAAATCTGGCACAAGTGGATTTTTACATGCCATTTTATAACAATGTTGCTCGCTGACTCATGTATGAATTAATGCAATCATAGTATTATTTGAAAGAATTCAACTCATACTGTATAAAAAGAAAGAAATTTTGTTGGTACAGCTCATATTTTTCGTTTTTCGGGTTTCGTTCTTTTCTGGGACTCACTGTAAAATGTAAAATATTACAAAATTGTTCATGACTTCTGTACATACAATTGGCCTCATTGTAAGGCAATGAATACAAGAACAAACATCGCTATCCATCACTGCGTATGATCTAATTCATCATGGGAATTGGCTGCTTTACCAACTTTCTTTTGTCCAGATTGAACCTATTGCGAAAGAGAGGAGAATTCCCTTGGGTGGTATCGGTAAAGTACAAAAGGTATGGCCTTAGGGGCATCAAAGATTAGACATGAAGATCATCTGCATCCTTGCTTCTCAGTCCACTTCTGAGTTCATCTTCGCACTGGCCTTTATAATGACGTTCACCACATACACTGCTATTTCACAAGTCAAATGTGTATGCGCTTTTCCGTCAGGGAAGATGGTTTCAGCGATACTGCTATACTTATGAGGATATGACGATAATGATGTTGAGGTTTACGACGACAAGGATGATTTCGATCATGATGATGACGATGATGACGATGATAGCTTCTTTTATGGCGCCTGTAATTCACCGCCTCTGCTGGAAGCTCATAGTGCTTTCTGTAGAAGTAAACTATCTTAGTTAGTGTGTCAAATAGAAAGTGTTGTGTTTACTTACGGACACTTTTTAGAACAGTTTTAAGATCTCTGGTTGCCTGAAGCATACAGCGTGGCACACAGCACCGCGGAAAAGTACGACAATATTTGTTCAAAAGAAGAAAAACGTTTATTGATATTCAACGCACAACTAATTTGTACTCTTGGAAGGTGCAGTTTAATATGAAGAAAGAGGAAGATCGCGAGATAATCACCTATTCTACAGTAAGAAATAGCCGTATTTAGGAAGTTTAAAGGTAACCTTACATGTAACTACCCCTGCCCCATCCCCCCCCCCCCCCCCCCTCCGCCCTCCCCTCCCCCCTCATTTCAATTCTATATTAGAACGGAAGCTAATAAGGTCAATGAATACTCGCTGGAAGATATTAAAATGACAAAGTCAATCTTGTATAAACGGGATTCGACCACTCGGGTTCAAAGTCCGGCAGTCCGCTATGGAAGACCTGATACACTTTCCGCCTATTTCATTCCTCCTGCCTGCTCTGTTTTCTATCCACCCTTAACCTAGTTTTCATTATAATAACGTAATAACATGACGTTATCATGTAAGGTAGATGGCGTCCATGTTTGTTTGCTCAACTTGTACATAGTCTGATCGACCAGAACCCGATCGGACTGCGCGGGTGCCTTATCCCTAGGCCATATTTTGGACGGCTAAATATTTATTTGATAAAAGTCAACTGTCTCTGCCGATAATTTGTCTCGACGTGGAGCCAAAGTAAATATTTCTGCCCCTTTCTTATTCCGCAAGCGTCAACCTGATCGGAGCCAGACGGGGAACCTAAAACCATCTGGGACCTCGTTCACGGCCCTGTACTCCAGTTTGATTGATGTCGAGAGTTTCCAAGTTAATTGTTACGGGATAGGCCTTAAGTGAATTTCGATCGCATTGCTGGGATTATTATAATATCATTTTCAGTTTAAAGACGCAGCAGTTTGTGTCAAACGGTATAGAAATGCGGGAAATGATGAAGTACTTCGACAAATTATCGGAACCTTGTGAAATAAACCAAATTTATATTTGGATTTCAAGAAATGCAGAGTCAGTTGATTCATGTGGTATTTTTTTAAGCATTAACTTCAAGACTTTTGTCGTTTTGTCGTTATGCTTAAGAAAGAAATAATGCTTCATGTTAAGTTATTAGTCAGTTACGTGATTAAATATGTATGTGCTAAAATAAGATCAACATGAAGTCCCTTTTTCCAAGATTTGCTGAGATTACAAGATAAAAATCAGAATTGTACTTTGAATTATTATCTCATCCATCGCACTCGCAGTTGTGTTTTGTCCCCTAATTTCATTTAGCTGTCATGATTACCAGATTTACAATGATAAAACAAAATAAATGCTTACTTTTCTACTTTCCTATTTTTACGATACCCCCGGGGCAAGGTAATCATTTCAAGCATCTATAATTGTGTGCATCTATTAGATTTTACGAAAGGAATGACCTAGATAGCGACAAGGATAACAGAGTTGAGTGCGTCAAAGTAGAAAGTATTTGAATATGTTATCCATATTATGTTATATATTTCACGTATTTCTATTTTGTTGGAAGAGTGCTTCATTACCACTTGTCTGCGTATCATGCCTAAGGCAGCTACAGCAGTTATAGTTGTTGTTTTTTCTCAATAGCCTTTCTCTGAATAAATGTATTCAATATTTTAATAAAAAAGAAAATTCTGTGAATCTAGGTATAAGAAAACGTAAATCTTCATATTCCTATCTTGATGAAACTTAACTTGCAGCAGAATTTTACCCTTGCTTCAGTCACCCCGCCAGACCGACTCCAGACCGACTCCACAACGACTCCAAACCGACTCCAAACCGACTCCAAACCGACTCCAAACCGACTCCAAACCGATTCCACACCGATTTCGCACCGACTCCACACCGATTATACACCGATTCCACACCGACTGCGCTTGGCTATCCGGGGCATTGTGATATTTTGTTAGTTCTGTAGTCTACTTGATCTTGTGTCATTCGTGTTGGTGTGACTGAGGTGGCTGTTGATAACTGACAAAACCCGAGGAAGCTAGGCTCCTATCACATGTTGGATGTGTACCCTCGTGAAGATAACAGTCTCAATATTCCTATTCCGAAAGAAAAAAAGATTCTTGTAGAGACAATTAAACTAAATTATGTAACCAAAAAATATACGGTAGTGTTAAGTACTAAAACAACACCTTATCATTTTACTTTGAAAATAAACAACATTCTGTGGATAACAGATGAACGGAGATTGTATGTGAATTTTTTTTCGCAAGAAACGGCATTAAAGGGACTTGGTAACATTGTTCAGATGAGAGATAGTGGTGCTAAGGTAGTGACTTCAATGCTAGAGGTACAATTAAAGATAATCTAAACATTTGAGTGAAAACGGACCATTATTAATGATACAAATTCGGAAAAACTGATCTGATCGATTCATTTATTCTCCCAACTATATTATTACAATTTAATTACATTTTAGATGAACGTAAATCGTCACAAAGCAATAAATTGGCTCAACATACCATTCCAGACATTTAAGTGTTGACAGATTTTGTAATGGCCTGTTTTATGTCTTTTTTCATGGAAAAACGGTTGGGAAAATTCAAAAATGGTTGGGAGAATTTACTGTTAATTACTGTTAAAGCATGGAGATATAATCTCTTCTTATCTCCATGGTTAGAGGGTGTTGCACAGTGACACCCTCAAAGAAAACCATAAATATCTTCGTGGTTTGAGAATTCTTTCAGGATTTTTTGCATGTCAGAGGGTTAGTACAGTAAAAGGAATATTATATATTCCTTTTACTTAATTTGTGTAAAAATGTTACTTATTATAAGTAACATTTTTACACAAATTAAGCAATTTTTTCATCAACCTTCAACAATACCGAGTCACTTTAAACGGAAAGAACCGGAGGACATTAACAAAATGCTGTGTCTATTCAATTTCAAGGGATTGTAGAGACAATTTTAATCAGTGGAGTTTTCTTTTTGTTCTTTAAAAAAATACAATTAAATGGTGTACAGTTTTCTTGAAATTACACTGCAAGCCATTGATATCATGTTTTCATATTCACTGTTTTTGAGGAGGTTGTTCTTTTTCTTTTCTTTTTTCAATTAATTTTTAATTTCGTGATTGTTTTTTGAAGCATATGACGCCGTTGTCTCACTTTATACCGTTTTTTAATTTCTTTTCTTAATACAACGTTATTTATCTAGTGGGTTAGAATATGAATATCAAACATAATGACTGAATATTTAGCGCTGTTAAATACAATACCTATTGCTATACGTGTATAGATCCTTGTTAATGGAAGTGGCCAACAATTACAGATTTTTCAGGGAAATTGCCAGATTTGTGTAGATGATAGAAGTGATCTTGATTTCCTCATTTGAAGATTTGAATTAAATTAATATTATCCGGGTTCTCGCAATGTTTGTTGTGTAGTGGAATAGTAATAGGTTTATTTGCAGATTTCTTGTCACCCTCTCTCTTTCTCTATCTCTCTCTCTCTCTCTCTCTCTCTCTCTTCCTCATCATTTTACATAACAGGCTCGTGTGGGTCTTCTGATAGGTTACAGATGGCTTTGTCAATATACATAATCCATTATTCCTTCCCTTTTATGTATGTCTGAATGCAATCATCACGTGACTCCTGATTTCATCCATACTGTCTTGTTATCCAGTCCCGTCTGTTGAGAGGTTATTTATAGTGTTAGATGATATCATGCTTCCTATAATGTCTACATTGCATGTAGCGCCGTTGTAATTCATAATCATTTCTATAATACATGTGGATTATGATCCTTTTCCTAGCTAAAGCATTGGGTATCCTCTCCACAATCGGCTGCCAACAAATGCCACATAAGGGGCGCTCTTCATTCTTTTTCGCAGAATGTTGACAAAATGTTTTGAAGCAAATAATATCACCTTTGTCTAACTTTGTAGCAAAGTATACCTGGATAAGATTGTCCCTTTCTATGCACAAATTTAACATTGTCCTTTTTTAAATGGAATGTAATTTATTCTTTGGCAAGTCCTTCCTATTCAGAAGGGGAGGGGGAGTTTGTTCAAACTTTCTATAAACCGTACCAACAAAAATTTACAGGTTCCTTGATTTCGGAATACATATAACAAAATGTTTGAAATTCTAAAAGTCTGATTTGAATTTTACTCTTGTTGCTTGCTAAAGATGTCCTTGTTGTCACTTTTAAAATGGAATGGAATATATTGGGATGCAATGTGAATCACCTTTTGATAAGCTTAATTTGTTAGTTTGTCTGTCCTTTGTTTGTGTTTCTTCCATTCTTACTTTTTCCTTTTAATTGCTCCCACTATTTCTCTCTTTTGATCCTGTATAGTCTATAATTTGTATACAGCCTATGCCGCAATGCTGAAGATGTTTGAAGCGTTCAGACGATGGACAATAAACCTCTTATCTCTTCATCATACGTTTGCAACATGCTGTTGGAGCATACCAGAAATTCAATGTATTACATCGTTGTCTAGATTGGTACCACTGCCCATGCACATATCCTCATTTGATAACTGTTATCAGAAGTGCAATGCATCTTTAATATTCAATTCCATTTGCTATGACAGAATGACAGAGGAGTGTTTAGCGCACTCCATTTACCGAACGTGACTCTGGGGAGGATTTCACCTGATGATGTTTGGCTTTTTGCCATATTTAGAAAGTAAATCTTCTCTCTGCATAAAATCTCCGCTATTAAATCAGAATTTGAGATTTGCGAGAACATTATGAGAAAGCAACCGATCATTTAATTGAGAGTATGTCATCATAAAGAGCATCAGTCGGTCTGTTGACATTCAGACTTACTAGGAGATAGTCGTGGCAATAAAACCCATCAATATGACATATCAATACCCTGCAATGGATGTTCGATTAAAGGGCTACGCTCTAACACACATCAAGGAGTGTGAGTCCAACTGTATACATCTTAAAGAAAGCGTCCGCCATTTTGCAGCTCATGTTTAAACAAACGACAGAGACTTTTCGATTTGCACGTCGACATAGTGGACTGCTACGTGTGCCGTCTTTTTAAGACATTGCCAGTGCCTTGAAAGGACGTCACACGTAGCAGTCCACTATGTCGACGTGCAAATCGAAAGTCCCTAGTGATACGTATGAGGTGCACGTCTACCCTGAAAGTGACGTCTAACGATAACAGTATCGTAAAAGAAATCAACTTTGTCGGAAAAGGTGTGTTTCCCGTGTTAAATACCACAGAGACGTGACATAACCTCGTGTATATGGTCTGGTATGGTATTTGGTATGGTATTTATTTCATTCTTCATTAAAAAAAAACATATACAATATATACAGAGTATAACAAAATTGAAATTTGGAATACATAAATACATGTAGAAGGGTAACATTACAGATAATAAAAATACAATAAAATTAACAAGGAAATAAGTTCAGAAAGCAAATTTATGTCGAATGTGGGGTCAACAAAAAGAGCATTTAGCCTTGTTGAACGTTGACCCCTAAAGTAGTTACATATTAATTAACATCACATTAAGAAGAACAAGAAAGCAGGTGGAAACAGTAGAAGGGAAAAGGAAAACATAATACAGAACAAAATATAAACAAATCTATACGTCATAAATCAAATATGATATTCAAGTTGCTGAGTACAAATTTAATAAAAACAATCGAAAAGAACGTTAAAAACTATTTACGGAAGGTTGATTCTTTAGTTGAGGACCTTTATACAAAATAGTATTCTTTGAAATATTAGTTCTAACTTTTGGCAGTATTATAATTATGTATGTTACTATTTAAAAAAAAATTGATGTAATTGGAGATGGTAATAAGCCTCTAGAACACATAAACATAAATATTGCAATATTCAATCTATTATTATGTCATAAACGTTTCAGGAGATTTAACTGGCAGAAGATTGGCAAGGTATGAGCATTATACGGAGAATTATAATTATGGCTTTTTTCTGCACACAAATAATTTAGTAGTAAAGTAATCATGACTGTTTGACTTAGCAATATGGGAGAAAATCAATGCATAATATAACATAACTAAAATATTTCTTGGAAAATGTCTCAAACGGTAAATAATACCGACTGTTTGGCAACACGATTGCATACGACACCAACGTGTTCATGCCATGTTAAAGATTCATCGATATGAATGCCTAAACATTTCACACAGGAAGTACGAATAATTTGATGACCATAAAAAGTGATTGCAAAATTATCTTCAATACGTCGTTTATTGCCCATATAATCTTTATCAACTGCAGGAAGAGGACACGTCAAAAACAAGAATTTCACAAAGATTCTTTTATTGGAAAACTCTAATGATCGACATCACATGCTAATCAGTGAAAATTGTTGATATGTTAAACTTAAGTATAATTTGCAGTTAATGGGACCGCTTCGAAAGGAGGTACCGTTGTTGTTAATTTTGAATAATTTTGCTGGGCATGCCGGGAGCTTTGAAAGTGACAAAACAATAAATCTCGATCAAATGGAGCAAATCGCAGGAAGAGGTTTGCAAGTTACAAATAATATATTGATGATTTTCTAACGACCTTTTCTATCATAGAACGCAAACATTTTTAATACAGTTAGAATGACAACGGGAGACGTGAATGTATAACAGAGAATAAGGAAACACGAAATACAGTACACAATATCTTTGCTTTCTTTGTTCCGATGTTACCCAATCTCTGATTGGAAACTAAAACCAACTCGTTTGTATAATTGTATGTAATCATTATCTGCTCTTTGAGGTTTTTGTCTCCCTAGTGAATGTTCATTGCATCGGTCATCACTTTAGTTTCAGTCATTACTAACAAATTGGATATAATTGTGCTTGATCTAAAGATAGTAAATACTTTATGGTGGTCCCGACGGGATTTTTTTTGGAACAAATAAGCTCGGTTGACTTAACTCTAGAGGAATCAGAGCTCAATCACTAGGCAAACAGAGAAAGCAATTTCCGTATTCATCTACACTCACCCGTTTTGTGGTATGGTATTTTTATGCAAAAGGGCACTTGATATTAGAAAATAATGATCACGCAACAGAAGTTATTGTAATAGAATTTTTAACATTTTAACTACGGAGTTTCTTGCAAGTGCCTGAGATTATTTGTAGGCACTTGTTCTCACATTAACTCGTTCTTGTTATTTTCATTGAAGCTGAGTCAAGAGATCGGATACTCATTTTCCTAACATATAAAGTCATACATTTATATGTGTGTGTGCGTGTGTGTGTGTGTGTGTAAATTGATAGAACATTTTTTTAATTTTAATCTTGCGAAATGAGATGGAAGACCATTCATCTAAACTTGGTTGTTCCTGCGCATCCATGGAAACACGTTTTAACCTCTCTTTTATTTCATGCTCATTATTATTGTCTTTACTCTATCAAGTCAGTCTGTTCTTTACCTGGAGAAGGAGGTATATATAACTTCAGTGGTGATGATGATGATGATGGTGATGGTGATGGTGGTGATGATGGTGACAGTGGTGATGGTGATAGTCATCTTGATGATGATGGTAATGGTGATGGTTACGGAGATGGTGGTGGTGGTGATGGTGATGATGATGGTGATGGTGATGGTGGTGATGGTGATGGTGATGGTTACGGAGATGGTGGTAGTGATGATGGTGATGGTGATGGTTACGGAGATGGTGGTAGTGATCATGATGGTCATCGAGATGATGATGGTGGGTGATGGTGGTGGTTATGGAGATGGTGGTAGTGATGATGGTAATGGTGATGGTTACGGAGATGGTGGTAGTGATCATGATGGTCATCGAGATGATGATGGTAATGGTGATGGTTACGGAGATGGTGGTGGTGATCGTGATAGTCATCGTGATGATGATGGTGATGGTGATGGTTACGGAGATGGTGGTGGTAATCGTGATGGTGATCGTGATCGTGAAGGAGGTGTTGCTGGCGGTGGTGGTGCCACGTGGCATACACAAGTGTCATACGTAGTACAGAGATAAACTAAGTTTGGATGAAAATATCATATTTCCAGGGGAAATGTCAAAAATTACAAAAAGTCTCATGTGGTATTTGATTCATGCATATGAGGAAGAGAATGTTCAGACAAGCAACAAGGACGCTGCTTAAACAGGAATGACAATGAAGAAAAAAACACTCATGAGACATTAAATGATAATTACTGCAGTACGTGAAACCTCAGAAAGCAATAATTGAAATAAAATCGAAGGGGAAGAAGAAGAAAATGTTCGTATATGTTATAAATACTTTTAACAGAAGCCGGGATGAATCAACTATTGATTGGAAACAAAAACGATACGAGCGGATATAAGGAGAAAGAAAACACTCAAATCGAAAACAGTCTGTTCTTCACCTGAAGAAGGAATTAGGTCTTCAGAAAAGTCGTGTACTTTTTCAATGATCATGATGGTGATGGTTGTGGTGATGGTGGTGGTGAAGATGTTGGTAGTGGTGGTGGTGCTGGTGGTGGTGCTGGTGGTGCCACGTATTATACAAAAGTGTAATACGCATTACAAAGATAACAAAAATAACCTAAGATTGGATGAAAATATTATATTTCCAGGGGAAATGTGAAAATAAGAAAAAGACTCATGTGGCTTTTTATTCACGTATATATGAATTATGAAAAAACTCCGTAAACAAGGAACAAGGATGCTGATAAAAAAAGGAAATAAAATACTCATGAAACATTATATGATAATTACTGTACATGAAACGTAGGATTATTGAACAATCGCAGGGGAAGAAGACAAAATATGTTCAGAAATTGTATAATGTACCTTTAAACCGAAGCCGGGTTGAATCAACTATTGATTGGAAACGAAAACGATACGAGCGGATATAAAGAGAAAGAAAACACTTAAATCGAAATGGCTTCCTAGTTTCAAATTTGTCTAGAAGTTTCAGGCTACCCAATAAAATGCGAAAAGAATAAAGCAGAGATCTTTTTTCCTTTGTAAGAAAAGTGGAAAATCAATCTTCTTGGAGGGAACGTAAATGACCAATGGGAAATGGCGAGGTTTGTAAAGCTATACGAAATTGGTCAGTCTTAAGATTCTCGATGCAAAGACGTCTCTAATGTAAGAAAACAATTATTTTTCTTTTCAGATTTCACTATACAAAGTTGTTCGATCAATCCATATTTCGAACTTTTTTTCCGGTTTTCTATTTCTTCTCGTTCTCTTGGTTTTCGCCTAATTTACTGTTCTCCGAACGAAATTAAAGTCATCCCAAAACTTGATAGGTACTCATTTGAGAAAAGCAAATCAATAACAAAGATACTAACGTCTTTCGGCAAGACATTAACATACATGAGTACTTGGTAGAAAGAAAATACTTCATTGCTTCAGCACTTGGATCACCATACATCCTCGTTTACATATATCGCACTATATTATGTGCACTAGCCTTGTATTGTAATATTCAGCTCTCATTACTTGATTGTAGAGTTGTTGAGTGTCACGTGACACTTTACGGCCACTAGGAAATACCGTTTTTAATATATCAAAATATCGAATATAAATCACAAGTTGTAAAAAAAATTATAGGTCCAAGACAAAAGAAACAGTGTACGTTCGCCTTTTGAAAATGTATTTTAGTCATTATTTTTCCGACTATGTGGGGAATCGAGTATCTATATATCTATCGATTTGATTGAATGCGTAAGTTGTCTATTCTTTTATAGAAATACAGGTTCACTTCAAAGCGAGCAATATCTCGTTGCATATTAAGAAATGCCTCTCTTAGGATTACTTCAAGAAAAATATCAGTTGATTATCATACCACTGCTACATTTCATAAATATGAGAATGACATAATGACAAATCAATATAACCTCTGAGACATGTATATCAGTCTTCAACTTTACATTGATCGTAGTTTTAAGACGTTTTTCTGCCTTCTTACTTTAAGTTGGTGATATTTTCGGCTGGCAAGCCACGTTTTTTTGTTATTTACATTTCATAATTGCATTGAAATCGAGCCAAATTATAGCAAAACAGAATCACGTGACATGGTATGTGGCGCTGAGGAAACCAAAAGCACAACGGTTATCAATCAAGCAAGATTTCAATCTCCGGGTCCGTCTTAAGCAGAGGTATATGCTGGCAAAGAAAAAAAGGAATCGGATAGAAGTTCCGGAAGAAGCATGGTTATTTTAAGCATTGATCAATGTTTTAACTTTTGTTGATGTAACATCGTACATAAAGAAACAAATAGTAATCTTACACCGTTGTCGTTAAGCATTGTAATGTAAAACCGTTTAGCCTATAGATTATCTAAGATATAAGGTTTGTATGTATTTCATTTTGTTTGATCCGTGCGAGAGCTTTGCCAAGATTGATGGATGCTTTGACTTTTCTCATTCTCATGAATAAGAAATCCTACTTTTTAAACAAAGGGTGAACATCCTCTTGTGATCTTTAAAAGTAATTTATTCTATCGGGATATACCTGGATTCTTATTGGCTAGTAACGACTCGCCTTTTATTATAAAGCACAATCTTTTACTGTTAGTTTAGACGATATTCTGTTTTTGCTAAATAAACTGAAACGAGCTTTAACTTTTCTCATTGTTGCCTTCAACTTCTATTAAATTGATTCTAATGGAAATGGGGGTAGGGTCTTCCATACCCAGCAACGTAACAATGAAGCACATTCCAACTTCCAGGAAATTAATGACGCCTGGCTGGAATGCTCCCCAGGGAGTGGAGAATGTGCATACATTGTGTGCGGGTAAGCCTGAATCCAATGACCGGGGTAATAATATACTTATCTGTAAAGCGCTTTGAGAGGGCCCCCGGTCCTGAAAAGCGCTATATAAGAACGAGCTATTATTATCATAATTATCACCATCCCTCCGCTTCGCACAATATTTCAGACGGATCCACCTTCAGTTGACTTATCAATACACAATATATGATACGTAAAGTATCTTTGGTTCAGTATTGATTCTGCCTCGGTAATCAAAAAATGAAGACACAATCTGTTCACCAGTTCACAGTCTAAATATAGAACAAGCTCGTTTGTGATTCGACCTTTGATTACAAAGAAATTAAACAATATAAACGCCATTCTTCATCGGCAAGGAGTATTTGTGACGTGTCAAAAGAGCGTGATGTAAATCTTGACTTGGGGTTTCAATCGGTACTGCCCTAAGGGAAAGTAGCCAACTGCACTTCAATTAACCGAAGATTTGTCGATGCCGAGGCTAGAAAAACGACACCGTTGCCATTCAGACCTCTTTCCGCTTCGAACCCTCGGGACATTCGTAGATTACCTTTGTCCTCCGCATATATTAATAAATTCCTGGGAAAAGAAACTAAAATGTATTGAACTCGATAACAATAACACCTAACATCAGACTATTGTTTACTTTACTCCTTATTTTACCTCTTCTCTTCTTTGTCAACATTGTCATTTTTGTTTTCATCATTTACCTTTTCATCGTTTCTTTTTTCGCCTTCGCCTTCCCCTTCGACTCCATATTGTGAGGTATGGTGGGTGACCTTTCATCTCCATCTTTTGACGCCTACGTGTCTACCAAGTGCACACCGATACAAATCAAAACTCGGGAACTTGCATCAGGCTTCCAATAGACAGTGTTACAATATACTTAATTGCTGTTCACGACGTCAAATTATGAGTTCCATTTCCAAACTCAATCGTGTGTTTGTTATCCGATCAGAAATACAACCGAATTCGGTATGAAATTCACACTTCAAATATGCCACAATTGCCGGTGATAAACTTCAATTTTTCTCGAATCAATGCTAATTTGTTAAGGACGTGAAGTAATTTTCTCGTCGACTTTTACGTAAAGCTTATAATATTTCACTTTCACATCTGCCAAAACCTGGGCGCCATTCCGAGGCAATGTGGTTTGATTTCTTTCAAAATTATGTTTTATAACCTCGAGGCATTTTTAATATTACTCAACTATCATGAAGAAAACACATATTTTCGTTTTCCTTTGTCGTAACATCCCTAAAGGGCCTATCTCATTGAGCGGCGAATGCTTGCGAACGTAGCGAATTTGGGATTCGCCAACTTTTCTGACGAATGTTGGCGAAAATCAGGGTTCGCCTCTGCCATTAGCGATATTTAGCGACTTTTAGCGATGTTTAGCGACAATTAGCAACATTTGAGCGAATGTTTGCGAAAGTGATGCGAAAGGCAGTTGGTGACTATTAGCGACTGTAAGCAAAATAATGTTAGCGACAGTTTTTGCGAAGATTAGCAACTATTTGCGAATCCTTTGCCACTATTTGTGAATGTTTGGGACCTTTTGCCAACTCCTGGTAAAGTACAAGGCGAATCTATGGACCCAATCCTATAAAATTGGTGAGCAACCTTCCCCAGCATTCAGATTTTTTTTTTTCTTCAGCATTGACCTCTCCCGTCTTAGGAAGGGTCTTAGCTCTCCTTTTAGTACCTTGTTTCTTCGGCATGACGATCTATATGGCAAATTTATCTCAATGGGTCGATTTTATATAGGAACCATGTGATCACGTGGTCGCTATAGCATTGGCGAAACAAAAAGAACTTCAGCGACCCCGTCTTACAACCGTTTGCAAAGGCTTACGACTGTTTTGCAAACGCTTGCAACTGTTTTGCAAACGCTTACAACTGTTTGCAAACGTTTGCGGAAAAATAAATTCGCAAAGAAATTTTGAACATGTTCAAAATTTCTTTGCGACAAGAAAAACTGTTGACAACAAAGAAAACTGTTTGCGATCTTTCTTGCAACCTTTTACAACATTTTACAAACTCTGGCGAAACCCCAAATTCGCTACGTTCGCAAGCATTCGCCGCTCAGTGAGATAGGCCCTTTATTGATTGTGGATTATACTTCAATTTGTCATTTAAAAAAGCCATTCGGTCGGGATATAACTTTGTGATTATTTTGTTTTTGTCCTGTGATGTTCATTCCCTTTTTGTCACCTATGGGCTTTGGATTGTTTCATAATTAAAATATATAATCTATTCTCATATTGATCTTACATAGTGCGTGAGTTAAAATAGGGACAATCTACATCCAAACTTCATTAACTCTTAAACCAAGTTTGACAATATATGGCGTATCACCTACCTTTCTATGCAGTGATTGTAATAACCTAAGTATATAGTCTGTTGTGGGTTATTGATGTAGACACAGTCATACTCATGTACCTGTTACAGCTCATTTTATTTATGTTATTTCCAAAGAAGAACAAATGTCAGTCAGTCACTAAATAGTGTCTGACAGTGAAGTCTAGAAGGTAAACGGGTCTCCTTGCATAATTTAGATACTAGGACACTGCTAATGTTTACATTTCACAGAATTCCTGCAAAATTCTACAGAATTTGATGTTGGCTGAAAACTGATGAAAGTTGCAATTAAATCTGACTAAATATGAGAAAGTTATGAATTTTTAAAAGTTATAATCACTATACGTATGGACACTCCAAATTGGCTGAAGCGGTAATGTCAACATGTTCCAACATATAAAATGACTACAATTTAAATTTGTCGAAAATTCATTGCTCAGGAGAGTCTATTCTTTTTAGAGAACCTATAATGATATGCTACCTACAATATATATTTTGAGTAGTTCCCCAATGGAGAAGGAGCTTACGAGAAAACAGAAATTAATGATATTTGTGTACACGGCAAATGGGAGAGTTATCAACGTCCTACGTAATAGTCCACTGACCGAACTAACAATTTGAGATTCGCATATACTTAGTGATCTCATATTTCAAACATTCATTACTTCCTCACTATTGGTCCGATTCATCTCAAACTTTTGCCATTCTGTTCCTGTTATTTTTCCGCTTTCAAATCAACTTGTTACAAGGTTTGGATTGACCTTTAAGGACACATCAGAATCAAGAAACCAAGGACGCTGAAGTAGATCCAAGCCAAAGCAAAACATGAGAGGCGAGACAAACAATAATCATGGTTTCAAAAAGATATTGAATAGCGACAAAATAGATGAAATATTGATATTTCAGAAATTCATAGTGACACTACGTGGCAGATCAAGCTTCAAGCGTGTTAACGGAATAACAAAAACTCGAAGGAAAAAATGTACAGTGTGTCCCATAAAAAAGTCAACTGGATTTTTATGTCAGAAATATTGTATCATAATTACTTATTTCCCTGATGAGATATATATATATATAATTGCAAAGTTTAATGCACTATTTATCATTTATTTATACTTTACGCATTATCGTATCGAAACAATGGACAGTGGTGCTACCAGAATTTCATTTACACGCACAAATCGTTACTAAGAGTAATTGTTCGCATAGTAAACGTCATTATTTTGAAAAAAGAAAAAATGAAAATTCATCTTTTTCTTTTACATGAATCCTCAGCGGAAAATAAATTAATGAAGTATACCTGCGAAAACAAGTCAGATGATAACATGTTTAATTTCTGTCCAAATGAGTCGATATTTGACTATTAAAAAGCCATTCAACTTTCCTGACCTAGCAGATAACAATGGACTTGAGTTGCCAATTTGCGTTTGATTTTTCACACCTTAAAAAATTCATAACAATCTTATTCTTAATCGGTTTTTCCTCAAACTTTCACTGACCTGCCACTCTCATGTTTCTGCTTCCATTAAAACCAACTTGAAATAGGTGGACTTCCCCTTTAAAGGAAAACCATCACTAAGTTGAATTTGAAGAAAATAGAAAATAAATGTATATATAATTCTATATAATTCATAATTCTCACACAGAACTTTCACCTATTATTTTGTTTTGTATATCCAGTTTCGTTCAAGCTAACACAAACAGTATTTGAAACTTCATGATTTCTCTTTTCTTTATCATGTTAATATATTTAGTAAGGTTTTTTTTTATAATTATTATTATTGGGGAGGGGGTTAGGAATAAACGTACACACATATTACCATTGTCGTAATTTGGGCCTTATTTGATTTATATTTATTTCAGTTTAATTGCAACACTGAGCTTAGTTTTATTTAAAAAGCACGTGTAATTGAGCTCGACTCGAGCGTGTTAGCAGTTATTGGGCCTCTCTCAAATTATGGTATTGTATATTCGAAGCAGAATGGGATACAGAATATGAGATCTTCTTTCCAAAAGGTGGTGTATATGGCATGCAGAGCACATTTTGTCCGTTAGGTCGCTTTATGTAAGATTCGTCAGTTTTTTTGTTTTGTTTTACCCATGAGCGTCCCACGCCGGAACAGAGTGTGTCGAAATGTTGTCAACATGCTTTCGGCAGCTGAGGGGCCTCCAAGCAAGCTTGACTTGTTGAGGACAACTTTTTTTTTTGGTTTAACACTGACGTGTTAAAGGGATAGTTGAGTTCTGTTTTCAGACCGAAAATGCCTTCACAGTGCAAAGTTATTGCTCTTATTCTTATCTATGATATTTCTAGTGCCCTTTTAGAACCTAATTTTAGCCCCCAAATTGTGTGGAATTTAGCCAATACGATCATATCAATTCAGCTCCACTTTCCCAAAAATACGGTGACCGTTAATTAATTATTTAATTAAAAAAAACAATACATGGGCCGGCTGGTTGTGCGTAATATAACCAACACGAAAAGCCAACAAAAAAGCCAACATCGGCATTGGCTGAAATACGACGTAAAAGGCGCTATTTCGTTTTTTCAACGGCTTTTTCAAATTATATAATATTTGTGCTGGTACACAAGTATTATAAATCGTTATATTTATGGATATTTCAGCCGTCTCTGAGCCGATTTTGATCTAATAAAGATGATTTTGTCACTTAAATTGTATGTTCTTTCAAATTTGACACTCAGTTTTTCATTATCTCACAAAAAAATATTTTGTGTAGCGCCCTCTGCAACAGAAGTCAACTATCCCTCTAAGCACGTGAATATTGAGTTTATGCTATATTCCTTGTTTGGCATGGCACAAACAGGACGAGGAACTTGCGTTGTAATGAGGCCAGCTCTAGGCTGGTAACTGCTCTCGGGCAAAGCGAATTACAGTTCGGTCAGATATATGCAAACCTGGGACCCGTTTCACAAAGCCTTTTTTCAATAAAAAATGACAAAAATCAATGACAAATCTGCTAATAACCGATCAGAAGTAAGGATTTCAGTAGCTTGTAACAAAACCTGTCATTTGTCACTGATGACAAGTTTTGTGAAACGCCCCCTGATGTGAAGCGCGGCTGGACTTTTTAATACAAAGGTCTTTAAAAGTAATACAAAGTTTTGGGAAATTCTGAAAATTGGCTGGATAGTGATTCTTTACAATATGAAAATTTTGATGCCCCTGTTGATGTATTATAAGCTCTAGAATATGTTGCCCCTAAAACGCTTCTGCTTTCGAGAAAAATTGAATATAAAAATTTACCGGTGCTCCCGGTAAATCCTGATAAATTTTAAATAGCGCCTACGGCCATACAATGGTAGCTGCGACCATGAAAATCTCAGAATGTGTAGTTGTGATATATAATTTCCAAACGGGAATAGCCAATCGGTCGATTTTAGTCAAGAAACATTGTTTTATAATTAAATGAATATCTTGACCATGAGAGGGAGCTATACAACGTAAAGAGTTTATTATTTACAATTTCATCATTTTAGACTCGATTTCAACCGCGACAATGATCGCTGAATATTGTAGGATCGCATATGCTTCCAATATGTTCATTTCAACCAAATTTATGACCCCATACCAAAACTTTGTATTACCTTTAAGATTGAAACACAGGCCAGTTTTGGTGTTAGTTGCTTTCTCGTTACATATATCTACTTTTAGTCTAATTTAGTCAGCACATGATGACACAAACCTTATCAAGTTTCGCTTACCGCTATGGAGTAACGTGATGTACGGAATGTAAGATTAGATAAGCATAACAAATATTTTTCCACAAAATAGTAAGATTCGAAATATATCTTTTGCTTATTTACGGAAAGAATGTAACATAAATGCACTGCAATATCGTGATTAATGATATATGACGAGGAAATCGTGTTTCGCAAAATTAGTTATATTCGTGTCCAGTTCTTCAAGGGATTCCCAGCATCCTTGCAAGTATTCGCCATCGTTAACACCGCGGAGCTTAAAAACAAAATAGTCCATCCATACATCACGGCCGGTCATGACGGCAGAGTTTTAAAGACGAGAATCATGCCACATCAGGTTCCTGCTTTCTAGAGCTCTAGAATTATAGAAAAATTAAGAAGATAAAATCGTGTATAAATAACCTTCTTCTCTTTGACGTCTACACTGTAAAATTGTTAGCGTTTGTTTAGTTACATTTTTGTGTCCCAAAAATCCTAACACAAGCACTAACATATATGTTTAGGTAAATTAGTTGTTATTGTTAAACAATCAGTTTATCTGTTTGTCAGCAAACAGTTTCGTCTGTAACTGTTAGATAATAGTTTATCCGTTGTGAAATTGGTCAAGATAAGTAAGCGCTTGTAGACACTATTTTCAGAAACAATTGGGTGAATCGTTTGAATACAAGCACATTCAAATGGGTCAACCGTTGTAAAGTTTAGAGTGTACGCTTTCAATTGACAGGGTATTTACCTTCATCATTTCCTTGTTTCCTTCGGGAGGTAAATCTTTTTTAAGATGTTGTTGTTAAAACTATGAAAATTGGAATCAGTCTTGGTTATCAGGAAAATTGCCTTGTTCTCTGACATTCACAACGAATGAACCTAATTAGATTTGTAATACTCCGCAGGGCTTTTCTGCAATTCATTAGTAGAAATAAGGCAACTTGGAGAACGAGCGTGCACCTATTTCCCTTCTGGGAAGATAGATGAAATTCCGATAGCTTGTTGAAAATTAATTGAATAAAAATGCCTCGCTACAATCAAAATCTCAAGCTTTTTACTTCATAAGGCAATCAGAGAACATTCATGCAAACAAGGAAAAACGAGTTTTTATATCTTGAATTTCATTTCCGTTTTAATACTTTTTCTCCATCTCTTTGCCTTTACTATTTTTATATATCCTTTATTTTAATTCATGTGCTACTCTTTTCCCTCTGTTCGCAGTTTCATGTTATTTCCCGCCCCGTATTTTCTTTTAGCTTATAAAATACATATTCCCTGTAAGGTTTCTGCATTGTGTGCGCGCGCGCTCTTTCTTTCTCTATCTCTCTCTCTCTCCCTCTCTCTCTCTTTCTTTCTCTCTCACTTTCTATCTATCCATCTATATCTATCTATTTGTCTATATACCATATGAAATTCATCTTCTCTCCCTACTTATCCCTGTCCTTTTATTTCTTCTACACCATGCAGTATTTGCATTTCCGGCTCACTGGAATGATATGGACATTGTCTCGATCCTTGTCCATTGTAATGAATGTGTTTTCATATAGTACACTTAAGCGGTAATATCATAAATCAATTTAGTGTGTTTCTGCTATTGCTCTTGTGAGTTGAGAGTAAAAGAGGGTCATATCTACAGGTGTTTGTCAGTGTGAATGTACTTATCAATCAATAGCCTACACAATAATACCAATAGAAAGAAATGTCATAGGTGTGATATGATTAAAATGCCTGTTCAACACGAACTTCTTTACAAAAAAACAATCAATCGTTGTGTTTTTGTGTAATGTTTTTCTGGGTTTGTTTTCTGGTTCTGGGGTTCGTCTTCTTTCTTTTTCTCTATAATGACTTTTAATGTTAATGCGTTGTTGTATAAGAGATCACAATAGTTGAATGTAATATCCTTTGCAGAGCATGCGGACAAATTTTATTCTTTGAAGCAGCAGAGGATGCGCTGAAAAGAAAAAGGTTCCTTCGATGACACGGGGGCCACCTTGTTTGGTGAAGCTATCACCCTCTCTACCTTCTCGTCTTTGAGAAACGTGATACAGCGTGAAAAGGGGAGATAAACAATTTTGCTCACAAAATGTAAAAGCGCGAGGATAGTTTGTGTTGAATGATCAAGTTTGAAGGACACAGCAAACACATTTTGGTCTCGGCTCGTCTGCTTCTGACAGCACTCTAATGCCTAAATCTTGAGATTCTAGAGGCTTCTTATATAACCCAAGGCATCCTTTCTAGGGTGTGATGCTAAACAGGGCTAGCCATGAAATGAAAATGACCCTGTCTCTTTATTGTAATCCCTGTTAAGTGCAGTGCAATCTGGACATATACCTTAAAATAGTCTCTGTTATTGCTCCTTTCTTAATATTTACCATTCTTTCAGCTCCTCAAATCCCTTTCTTCTTGGATTTTCCCGATTTTATTTCCTTCTATATTTTGTTTATAATTATTGCCCCCTTCATTCCATCTTTGTATTTCGTTCTAATTATTTCACTGGATGACATATTGATGTCTATAATTAAAACTTAAAAGGAATTACTTTTCATTCATGATTTATAAAAGAAAGGGAGTTTTCGATATGTAGCTTTACAAATCATGAACAACTGCCAAATGTGTGATTTTCCAACATCATTAGGGATCTATCTTTGTCTATTCTTCTTAAATTTGTACGTAACTGATGTTTTTGTCCTGATACTAGTACAGGCTAACCTAATGTATGGTTTTTTACTTCCTCGATCCTTTTATTTGTTGGGTTAGGATTTTAACGTGTTGTGTTTAATCCAAATATAATCAAGTATCTACTCGAAAGCGTTGTTACCATGGTGATGTCCAATCAGACGTTCCTTTTGTCATTTCATCCCCACTTCTTCTTTCTTCTTCTTATCATTTTCGAATGTTATCCAATAACTTTCGGTGACTGATCATCAAACCATCTCGTATACGAAAGGCAATTTGTAGCGTTTTCTCTTTCCGGACTGTCGGTCGATAGCCGGCCATCCTGGGCTACGTCTGGCTGACGTGCTCGTTGATTGATAGGGCAATATGCCAATCCGAAATCGAGTGCGTGCCACACGTAGCTCGCGTGCACGTTTGATTACTCAATCTGCATACTGATGTTTCAGAAGACCAGCCGTTTTCTGACAATGTCGATTACCATGAATATAAGAAAATTATCATTATAAAATAAACGTGTGTATTGTAAACCTACGATAGTCTGAAGATCGAATGTGAGATGCAAGGTTCGCGGTTGGGCTTGTTTTCTCTATGTAAAAAGATATTACAATGCAAATAGGAAAATTGTAATCTAATGAATAGGTGGCATCGAGGGACTCGTTCCAGAGATGAATTTCTATCGATTACGCCGAGGAAAAAGAAGGAAAAAAGGGGAAGAAAGAAACGTTTAATAAGTTAGGGTCGATACCCACATTCTATCTCTTGAAAAGCCCTTGTGTTTGTCAAGTCAATGTTGAAGTAAAAGCGTTATTTATAAGTGATTGGGCAGCATGTAATGCTAAACGATTATTTGCCATGTAATCTAGACGATTTAATGCAATTAACATCACCTCACATGTCACCTATTACACAAAGATCCTTGGCTCTCTACCCAATCCATGCTGCCATTATCGTCTCTTGCCTTTGGCTGACACCTTTTCGTCGCCCTGCTCTTTATTCTATATAAAACCATTACATATCCCTACAAGAGATGATCTCTTTGGGCTGTACGTAGTTCGTGAAAATACAATTACTTATCAGTTATCATCATGATGGACAATTGAATTAGAAATCGACTTTCATTAATCGTTGTAAACAGAGAAAATTAAGACTGACTTAGCAAGTTCTGTACTTTAGGCGTTCCAACTTCTACCTTGGATTTGATTGAGATGAAAAGAAAGCGAAGAGAGTTTTCAAACTTTTCTACTTTGATAATTTGAAAATACTCGAAATTTTCAATTGGTTATTAATCTAAGGAATATGTTAGGATGCACAAAAGTCAGGCATGCAAGATGATTGACATTTTATGTACAGTAAGAAAATAGTTCATGTTTGCGAGTGCATTAGTGAATATGCACTGCATGCAGTCACCATTGGATAATAAACGTTACTCGTCGAGTTCATTATACGTTTAATTGTGATTTAACCAAACATGTGTACATATGTGGTGGTAAATTTAACAAAATGCATCTATACATGTATCACATGAAATATAACCATAAAAAGGTGTTTTTTTATTTATTCACTGTCATGATTCCCAGAATTTCATGATGATTATTCTGTTACCTCATCAATCATTCAAAAATCAATTTCCTTCACGATGCAATATTGATCTCGATAGGTCAAAATTACTGTGTTCACATCTTTCAGATCCTTGACGCATTATCATAGGTACTATCACATAATCCTGCAAATAATTTTCTCATGAATTTATTATATATTAATCTAAAATCAAAGGACGTGATATCTCAGTTTCCTCATTAACCTCTTACTTAATGTTTCCGCATGCATGTTTCCACTTGAATGCGTCGTTATTATGATACACTCTTAAAACTGAAATGTTAAATCACCATTTAAAAGGGCCGAGGAGTGACAACTCTTTCAAAATGGTAGATTAACACTTTGAACATGCCAGATCCAACCTTTATAGTGTTGGATCCAACATGTTCAAAGTGTTAATCTACCATTTTGAATGAGTTGTCACTCCTCGGCCCTTTTAAATGGTGATTTAACATTTCAGTTTTAAGAGTGTACTAAAAAGCTAATATTCGCACATAAACGAGACTGTTCAGTTGGTGTGTTTCACGGAAAATAATCGGTTATAGTTTTTCAAAGTTTGGTATACCTCCGTTCCCTAATTTCATGACCGGTTCCCTAATATCATGGCCGGTTCCCTTCGGGTCTCCTCTGAAGCTTGCCGCGAGCCCCCTTAATGCCATACCGCCATGTTTCATCCATTAGTCGATTAGAACCTAATAAGTAGAGTTTTGTGGGGAATGCTGAGGTTGAATGGACCGTCGATATCAGTCATGACCTGTTGAAGACCACAGACGAGCGGGTAAGTCGATACATATACCAAGGGATGACTTCCTTCAAGGATTTAAGTTTTATTCCTTGGAATTTCAAATAGCACTTTGATGATTGTGTCCATACTTAATTCTTTCTTTTTTCAAACGCTTTTTCCATACGGGTAATTTTTTTGAGCGCTGTGATATCTGTGTCTTTATACAGAGAATTTTAGATATCACGTTGATGCTTGTGTCTATACGTAGAATTTTTAAAAGCACTGTGAAGGTTATATCCATACGTAAATTTGAAAGGGCGATTTTATGCTTGTGTCCATACGGAGAATGTGAAAGGGCGCTTTGATGCTTGTGTCCATACGTAGATTTGAAAAGCGCTTTGATTCTTGTGTTCATATATAGAATTAAAAAGAGCACGTTGATGCTTGTGTCCATACGTAGAATTTGTAAAAGCACTGTGATGGTTGTGTTCATATACGTAGATTTAAAAAAGCGCTTTGCTGCTTGTGTCCATACGAAAAATTTAAAAGAGCGCATCGACGGTTGCGTCTAGATAGACAAGATTAGACTTATGTAACGTAAAGAGCATATGTATGGAGCAGAAACGTGGACATTTATCTACATGGAGAAGAAAATCACGTCGTTTGAAATGTGGGCGCATAGGAGAATAATGAGGAAATCATGGAAAGATTTGACGAATCAATATTGCACAATGACATTGCTTAAACAAGCTATCCTGATAGTACAGGTTACGGAAAGGAAAGCGAAGTATACAAGTCGTATACAATACCTGATAGTCTTTTGAAAAATGTGTTGGAAGGAGAAAGATGGGGAGGAGAAACAACTGAGAAGAGAAACCTCGAGTTGAATGTCACTGCAATAGTGGTCTAGAATATCAGAGAACAGAGATGGGTAGAAAAATGTTGCCTTCATAGAAAAGTCACGTGATATTTTGTAATAAATTGACAGTAGATCCCTTCCAATAAATCCACCGGACGGACAGTCTGTGAGAATATAGAGACAAGAACCTTCTCTAAAATGATAAACTTTAATTTCATCTTCTGAGAAAGACGAAATGTCACTGTTCTAAAGGTAACTAAATATACATGTATGTATGGAAGTGATCAGTGAATCGGACAAAGTCCGGTTGAGACTTAATCAGTGTAAGCTAGCGTATGTGATGGAACGCGGCAGGCTTATGAATACCAAGGCCTCTATCAATTCATGTGATTAAGGAGTATCATAGTAGTGAAAGGACGTCGATTCGGTACTAAGTTCATTGCCCGACAAAATGCACTTTATGATGTCTTTATTTTTACATCCTCGCTATTCTTTCTGAGCTCAATTTCATTTTAGATTTGATGTAATCATTTGGACTAGACTCTATTTCATTTTTTATCTACAGATGTCACTGACATTAATTCATCAAGTCTTCTCGATATCGACTCCCGTGAAAACTTAAGATAGGGGAAAATATCACATTGTATGCAGTATTCCCAGGAGGGAAAATGTGAGAATCATACTTCGTATTGATCGTGCTTGCTTTATTGGTTTCTAAATTGTCTTGGAGAAGAATAATCATTACATCACTTCATCTCGATCAATCTCATAAAATTCATTTTCTTTGAAAAGGAGAATAATGACAAATATGGTATTGGATTTCAGAAAAGAGCGAGAACAATAGAGATGGATAATGTTTTCTGTTCGTCAAATGTTCCTGAAAAAGTGGGCCGATGTAAAGTTTAACATATGAAGAGCTGAATTCCAAAAGGAGCTAAATCCACTTTTTGATGAAAATTGAGTTATTGATCTCAGAAAATTGTTCACTTACGTCATACCCGTCTTTCAACAAAATTATTTACCTAAATTTGGGGAGCAATTATGAATAAATGCACCTTCTAATATCACTTTTCCGTAGACGCCTGTACACAATCTGGTAAGCAATTTCCTTTTTCTCCGAAGTTACAGAAATGGATTTAGCTCCTTTTAGAAAATTAAACTAATCATTTATCTATAGGAATCGAACAAATAGGCTAATCATCTCAAAATATATTACTTGAAAAATTATATTGGTAGGGGGTATGTTTGTAAACAAATTAAGCGATCCCGTTTATTCTGAACATTCTACCCCTATAAAGTGGTGTCTGACGTACAACGCCATTTAGATAGAAAGGTTACCCGTAGTATTTTTTTTTCTACTTTTCTTCTATATTTCAGCTTTTAAAAACAACTTGTTTTGTAGTCCTTATTTTGTGCGGACCGTGTACGAAATAATTGATATATTATTGCAACTCCGAATCCTCTACTGAATAAATTAATTCAATTTTGACAAACCTTTCAGCTTCGTTTACCAAATTAAAAAGCAATTTACCAATATGTAAGTGAAATCGGAGATTCGGTATCATGATTTAGGCAATAATTTTGACAGCCTAATGATGTGCTTTTCAAAATTGACTCCCAGCGGATAACAAGGATAGAAGGTAATTTTTTCTGTACCGGATCTCTCTCTGTATTTAATTTTTTTTCTTTCTTTATGTCTCTTTACTTTTTCTAAACCACTACACAACAAACGCATACCTTCTACTAACCTGTGATTAAAGACTATGTTATAAATAATTCATACTATACAGCTTCCTGTTTTCCTTGAGTTGTACTGTAGTTAATTACATTATTATGTTCATATAAACGGATGGACTTCGAAAATCGAAACCTACTTTTAACCAATTTAAATAAAATAATAAAAAGGGAAAAAATATTTTCAAAAATGCATTTTTATTAGATATTTGCAATTTTGCTGACAAGTTTTGTAAAAAACAATTTTCCAACCGGACATTGTAGATTAAAGTGCCACCCACCCATAAACACATCCGCGCGTGCGCACACGTAGACACATTCGTCCGAATGGTCAACGCACGCACACACACATCTATATCGCGACGTCCGTACATGAAAAGTCGAACAAAGCATTATGTCGTCAAACAAAACTTTTCCTCCTCTGATTTCCAGAAGTTTTCCGGCTCGGGTGTAATTTGTCTCAAACATTTGTGGTTTATTACTTATTCTTTACTTGTCTTCTATTTTGGTAAGCCCCTTCCGGTTGAAGGATGAATCTTCCCCAATGATTTGGTGTATGCAAACGACACGTGAAACGTGTTTTTATCTCAGCTCGTGTTTATTCTTTCTCATCTCCTCTTAATTGCTTCGGATCGTGATCCGAATAATCGAATGGTTCTCCTAAATTGCTCGAGAAATCGGAACCATTTTTCGGGATGCTGAGTCCTCTGCTCTTGGGAATTATGCCGAAATAAAAGAAGATAATGGCCTGCAAAGCAAACAGTAAAGAAGTGATTGATCACACCTCCGCTTTTGTCTTAGCCCCGTAGAAGAGGTGTGCGATTATCAAATACGATCTCATTTTCAAATGCCAAGATTGACGTAGGCCTACATAAAATCAAATGAAATGTGAAAGATGTGTCTTAAATTGGTTATTTAAGAGTATGAGAGTAAGGTCACATGGATATTGTTTCATCGTATTTTGTTCTTTTTATTTCACAAAAGATAGTCCTCAATCTTGGGGTTGAAGGAAAAGTCAATTTGCAAAGTCCTAATCTTACAAGAATTAATGAACTCTATTTCATGTTCTACTTTCCGTGCAGGAAGAACTTGTTCTTGGGTAGATTTACTGCAAAACAAATGATGTATAGAGCAATTAGCAGTCATCATTGGGAGTAATACATTGTGTTATTGTGTTAGTTTGTGCGTATCTCTGCCATGCGTTCGTTTGGTGAGTTATGATTATTTTTATGAACAACTTTCATCTTGCAACTGAAGACCGCTTTACATGTTTTATAAGGTATGCTGGGTCGTTTTCACTTTATAGAACTTTAAATACCACACAGTTTCGTGTAGTGAAGTTTAAGCACGGATAAATAAAATCATTCTATGTGAATGTGACACCTTTCAAAGTGCGGATAATGAGGAAACTGAACGAGGACAGGAAACAAGGAGATGGGGGGTGAAGACAGAAGGTAGAGGGTAACATATCAGACAAACATCACGTCTGCATGCTATAGAGGCTGCCAAGCGCAAGTGGAATGAATCGATGTTCATCATCAAGGAATCTCAAACATTTCTAGAACGATGGAAGGATGATCAAGGTTTCCTAAAGCCTGTGTTCAAGTGGCATAACGTGCTTGGTAAGGCCTCCAATGAATAGCCTTTTCAAGTGTTATGTATTTGTCTGGGTACTTGAACCAACGACAAGAATGAATGCATTCGTGTGTGATCATGCAGAAACATGAACATTTACAACGCCATCAGCTATGACAGGGATGGAACATTAACTACTTTCTATTTGTAATATCATTCCCACGGCAGAGCATCGTCATATCTTAATCAGTCAGAGACAACTTCTGAAAACCGAGTACACGCAAATAAGGGAGTTTACAGATACAACGTGCGCATGGGCAGATAAAGGTCAATTGTACCAAAAAGGTAAAACCCACAGAGATGAATACTGGATAAGCGCTCATGAAAGTTATGTAACATTATTCATTTATGCACCAACGGTACATTCTATGATACGCAGGTGGAAGTATTATTTTCAAGAGGGCAAACAAAAGGTATTCATGAAGCACATCTCACTTATGAACATGACTGACAAAGAAAGCGGACAAAATATACAGTTCCTCAGGTAGACAAAGGGACATCCCTTCACTGCTATTATGTAAAAATGTGTAGAACAGGTGTCACATGCATATTCACTTTTTACACAATAGCAGTGAAGGAATGTTCCTTTGTCTACCCGAGGAACTGTATATTCTGTCTGCTTTCTTTGTCAGTCATGTTCATAGTGTCTAGGACTTTGGCAGTTATTATTCTAATATGCTCAAAGTGAAACTTCTCCATGTGTAAAAGTTCTGTGGATATTTGGGGTCATTTGTACCATGTGCTATCTGTAAACTCCCTTATAGTCGGAAAACAGCGAATATTGCTCAGTTAATATAAAGCCCTCAACGTTCAATTCGAGGTAGTATTTACAAAAGGCATGGCGAATATTTCGCACAGTCATTTTACTATCGACGTTTTTTTTTGTTGTTTTTGTTATAATAATTAATTCAAATAATATCAGCCATTAGCTAAGATTTTCTTTGTATTTCTACACTCAATTTACTAACACTCAGGTAAAAATTGGCGGGTCATTACGCAAAGCGTCTATATCACACCATTTCAACACTAAGTAATACGCTATCTTGTCATGCTTATGCTGAAATATATTAGTGGTGAATTCATCTCAACATGAACTGAATTAATGATGATTCTCTTATTACATATCCAGAAATATTGTACGGAATAAATACAGTGATTCCATTAAGGCCTAGCCATAGTGTATCATTGAAGAAAGTGTCGTTGTCTCCATTAACTAGTACTAGTAGGGATACCATTCAACCTTTATGAAAAGAACCATCCCGTTATCTCCGAAGAAGAATTAATGGGCCCTTTGATGAAGAGAGATTATTTTCAAACTCATTAAGTATTAGATAATGATGCACTATTACGTGCTCTAACAAATGTTGAGTACATCCAAAGGCCTCTTTAAATTCTTAACAGAACGTTGCAAAGTTATACGTTACGTGCGAGATTTGCATTCACCTTTGAATGACGCCTGGACAAGCATTCGCATTTCCTTTGTTTTATTTTAAGGGGGAAACCCCAAATTCGTTTAAGAATGTAAAAAAT